>JARPRG010000270.1:516643-621279 GCA_031001745.1 Hartigia nigra
GAAACGTTGGATATTCGAATGATTTATCAGGTTCCACGTGATTTCTATGTTTACAAATTTGTAATGTGTGTGTGTGTATATATATATATATATATGGAACTCATAGCGGGTGGCTTTTGATGTCCCATACACTGTGACTTGGTTTTTTTAAAATTTCCTTATGGTTTTTCCTCTTGGACGTCTCTCCGCAACTTCTAACAGACTACCAGACCAGATGACAGGATAGTTGTAGTGTTTCCGGTGGTGGGGTCAGGTGGTAGCGATAGACGATGACATATGGGAAGGGTCACCGTTTTTACTTAATTCCTTTGTTTTTTTTCCCTTTAATTCCTACCTTTTCCCAGATATTCCAAAGACACCGTTTATCCACTCGATCGAGCCACCCGCATGCATAATAACCATAGAAACGTATTTCCCATGCGACAGGTGGCATTCCTTTTTCTCCTAGTGCCAACCACACCGTTTTCCAAAACAACCCTAAAATTACTGTCCATCCAAGATAGTCCAGACTCACTTAAAAAAGAAGTTTTTCAAATTTCAAGAAAAAAAAAAACCAAAAAAATCATTACACGAATTCCCAGCAAACCGATAAAGACTCAACGAAAAGTCCTCTTCGAAGAACCCAACAAGCTTTGGCCATTTACCGCAAAACTATTTAAAAAAAAAATTAAATTCATAAACCCACCCCAGACATAGGTGCTCGGTAATGACGTCACGCCGATCAATGATTATTTTAATCCGGAGGAAGTTCACGTACGAGAATAACCGTGAAACGGAGAAAAAGACAACTGTACCGGAGAGAGTAGTGGGAGTCGACGACTGTCGTCGTCGTCGTCGTCGCCGAAGACTCAAAGACGAGGAAGAGTCTTCAGCCGGCCCAGAGACGAAGAGGATGGCAGAGAAGAGTAAGGCTTAGCCGTACGTCGGGTCGCGGCTCGTCATAACTCAAGTCTAGTTAAGGGAGCCATAATTCAAGGGATAGCACCAGCTCGTCGTTTACTTCAAACGGCTCATAAATTATGGGCTTTTAATTTCGCGATATTAACGGAACGATCGGACGAATACGAAAATACGCATTCGGTTCCTCGAAAGGAACAGCCGGATGACAGCGAAAAAGGAAAGACCCTTGTCAATTCGGCTGATGAACTTTGCCATCTGAAATAGTTTCTCTCTCTCTCTCTCTCTCAAATGTAATCCAACCACCTTTTATTGCAGAATCACCTCACGTGTATACGGCAGCGTGAAAGTCCCTGAAAAATGGCGATAAGTGTCTCGTGCAACACTGAATTGCCATCGCCTTACGGTTAGCTTAACGAGAGAGAGAGAGAGAGGGAGTAACGTCGTTTCGTACACCCATTATCCACAATGCCGGATTAGAAGCATAAAATCATATACACTCGACTCTGCGCTTTTAATCAGAAACTTTATAATGAAATACCAAGACCTAAATATATTCGTGCCTTTAGACGGAGGTCTTCTTATCGTTTTGATATATATGTAATAAACCACTACTGTATATATATATATATCCAGAGTTATTATACATGTATAAATATACCTATATTACTCTTCGTCATTCGCTCCAGCAGTGATAATTATTTAATGATTCATTATCACCCATGGAGACCTTGTATATTCCCATACGGTGATGATTCGAGAATTAATAAATTTTTTTTTTATTATTCCTAGATATCATTTTCACGTGATCGAATTAAAATAAATGAAAATTATGATTTTTGTGATAAAGAAACTTTTTTCTGTTGTTCTTCTAGTAACATTTTTAACTCTAAAAACAATTCCCTAGACGTTCGGGGCTCTAACGTTATTGTACGTACGTATATATCTCTGGTACCCTACAGTCTCGTCTTACGGACATTACATCATTACAGTCAGCTAATTGTAAATTGGATATGTCAAAATGAAAAAGCTTCTCGATATTACGGCTAGTTTTAATGAAACGATTCAACTTTCAGATGACGGTTCGTTCTTCTGGCGCCGATTTGACTCTTGACAATGAAGCCATAAAGATCCGAACAGCTCTAACTGCCAACTGGAATCACGATACTATGTGTACATCAAGATTCTTATAGTTAATGTATATATATTGTGTAATATGTATATATACATATATACATTAGCCAAGTAGTACATATACACACTTATGTACGTACAGATCTATGTATTAATATTTATATAGCCCGCGCTTTCAAATTACCGCTATCCATTTTCATATTCATTACAGTCCCGCGCGTATTAGCATACGAATTGCAATAATAAACGACATCAACAATTTCTCCGTAATATATTATCCACGCACGCGAGCAACCAGCGTACGTCATTAGATTCGCGTTCGATCCTCAGGAATGCAGGTAAAATTTGAGTCTTACGAAGACGTCAAAGTATATACCCGATAAAAGACAGCATCGACACGTGAAAAAAAGGCAGAAAGAAAAGAAATATTTTCTTAACGATATCCCAATAATAAATCAATGGATATTACGGAAAAGAAAAAAAAAAAAATACCAGCCAAGATGTCCGTGCGATTTTAAAACCGACGTTACCCGTCTTTATAACACCTCGTTGGCGTCCCGCCGGTGATAAATTCCTTGATTTTACCATCTTGGCGAACAGTGAGTGACCCCCCCCACCTTCACCTGACCCCGGCTAGTAAAAGAATTTCTGAATATCCAACGCCGAAGACGCGTATCGATTATAATCCCCGATTATACGATCAGATCGAAGAATCAATTAGCTTTAATCAACATGTAAAACTGAAATGGGTATCTTCATTCATAAGGATTATCAAAGTCCGATGAGATTCTGCGCATGCGCAGCCGCTATATTCCCTCTCGCATACTAACAAATTATCATATACATATACGTCGTAGGCGCACTAAGCTATAGGCTCTATAAGTGTAGGTATATAGGTATACAGTCAGGGCGTAAGCCAAGTCTACTTGGGTGGTCCATCGAAGAAGGGACCGCACGCAGAGCCCTGCCCCCACCAGAAAAACATCTCTGCCCCCACTAGCAGCATCCCAGCGGTAGACACAGAGACGCGTGCATCTTTATACGTACGTACGAGAGGCAAACGCCGACACAAACGTCACCCGGAATATCTCTCAATCTAGCCGGGCGAATTCCGGTCGGTGCTTAGCCCGACTAGCGAGTTAATGTTTAATGCGCCCTTTAGTGTGACTCATTGTGATACGGCCCTGATGCCTTCGACCGTAGGACATCGAAAGAAGACCCCAAGAGAGACAAGGGGAGCGACACGTCGCTGGGCATTACACGCGAGCGAGCGACACAGCTTTTCAACGGACATTCACGATTAACTACATCTTCGCCAATTAACGTGTTATTCCCTGCTTCGACATTTTTTAGGCGTACCTACTTTTGATCTTCTGTCACGGCAATTCGCTACTGTCACGGGCCCGTCGTAACTTTACGGTATCGTCCATTTTTATTCCTCGGGAGCTGCTTACGTTTACCAGCGTCCTCCATACGTCTGTGGGATTCGTTGTCACGATTCGCGGCTGGCAAATTGTTTCTCGTGATTTTGAGCGTGCTACGTCACTTTTTGAGACACCCTGTAGGAATCGTTTCCACGGGCGATGCCTACGGTCGGCAGCCAGAGGCCGGGTCAAAGAAACCCACTGATTAAATGCTCCTCGGTACACAGAAGACTTCACGATACATCTTGGCTAACCTAAACTCTCGTTTGGCTATAACGTCGAGAGCGCTGGAAGAGCCGCGTATCGGACGTAGCGCAAACTTACTCAAGCTAATAAGTCGGTATACTCCATGCGTACGCAAGAGGCCACTTTATTACGAGACTCGGGAATGCGAAGGAGACTCCGACACTAATGACTCTACGCTTTCCTCCGTGAAACTAGTGAACGTTATTCAGCATTGCCAACGCGCTAGTAACATTATCAAAGTTTTCGTCGCGATCGATTAAACGTGAACAGTGCTGCCAATCGTCAGACTTATGCTCCCAATAATAAATAAGGCAAACGTAGGCCGCCTCTTACCCGACTCTACACGAGCCTCCCACTATGCTTGGTTCTGTGGAAAGTTGAATGTCTACTTCCTTTTTTTTTCTTCTTCTTCTTTCTTTCCTTTTCTTTCTCAACAAACTTCGACTACCGGCTCGTGGGTGATCCTGGACTTTCGCGCTCGCCTAATCGCCGACCCCTGGTCCGTTCCTATACAACGATTACTTTGCTTAAGCACCGGGATCATTGAGAAGATTGCTAGTCTGTTTGCACTGTCAGTCGCGAATTGCTTTCATTCGGTCAGCCCTACCGGACAGGCTATACTTGTCGGTGCCTGGATAAAATCACTCTATCAAGTTTGATTGATAAGATACAGGTGTAGAGAATTAACATTTTTTTACGTCATTGTAAATATATATATATATTTTTTTCTTACCTTTTTCAACAGAGACATCGATCAAACTGGTATCCTAGGAGATTGACGATCCTATAGATTGATACTTTTGAATTATCAGAGTATTAGTAACGGTTTTCGTGAAACTCCTGGAAGTTAGTCTTCCATGAATCTACAAAGGGGATCGATATAACTGATAATAAAGATGGCTTCTAATGGTTTCTCGTGATTGAGGCCTATTCCAGAGCTCTGAGCTCGAGACAGCTCAGAGTCGAGGGCAGCCATCAGTCAGGCAAAAAAGTTACTAGCAACCTTCCGTCCGATCTTCAACCGTGGTATTTCTGTCTGTTCCTGTCGTTCTGTCGTTTCATGCTATATATTCCCTTTTACCTCTTCCAGCGCATAGATGCCTTCAACCACTTATATCCCCCGTACATCTAAGATGCTGTACCCTCACAAGACGTGAGAGATGCAAGGTCGTGACCTTTCCAAAGGTCCTCCTCGTTGAGCGTCCTATCTCAGCATCTGGTCGTGTCAACATCATTACATGACTACGCGTTATCTACACTCTACATATACGAAAAACATGAATGGGACACTATACACGTTAAACATTCTTTACTTCCATCCCTCCCTACCTTGCCACTCTATTTTTTTTGGTTCAAAAAAAAAAAACAACAAAATCTTCAGTTTGATCTCCGAGCAGAGTATCCTTAGAAAAAAAAATATCCCTTGCACCAGGTTCCTGGAAATTTTAACGAAGGAAAAAAAAAATAGAAGAAAACAAAAAAAAAAGTATCACACAAGAATGATAAATCTATGGCGCGTTGACTTTTCCATGAAGGATTCGACGATGGCGATCGAACCCGTTACACTCCAGCGTGCACGTGCACCTATCGAAAGGAAGTTCTTCTGCCAGTCTTCCAGGAAGGGATCCGAATTCAATTCCGAAATGGCCAGGAGGCAAAATGTTGTGATCGAATCGGTACAGAGGACTGGTTTCGCCTCTTGGAGAAAAGAACGAGAGAGAGAGAGAGAGAGAGTAAGAGAGAGAGAGAGTAAGAGAGCGAGAGAGGTAGAAATGTCCTCTAGCTCTGTCTCTTTCATTCTCTCCCAATAGAGGTGCGAGCAGACTATACGGAGAATCCGACAGATCCATGAACGGATCGATGGATACATGGATGGATGGATGGATGGATGGATGGATGGACAGACGGATGGATGGATGAACTCTGGCGATGAAGACTCACCTACGTTTGGGCGTATAAGATCTCGAAAAGATACGTAAAAGAAGATAAACCAAAATTAACCTAGTCGCGTGTACATCAAAGGGGCGTAACGCTATACCTCACCTGTCCCAACGGTTGATTCACAAAACCCAAAATGACAGCATTGTTCTGCCTAATGACTCGAAGCCATACTTGAGCGTTCAATTTTTTTTTTTTCCCTCCAAAATCTCCCTGGCCCCCCTCCATTCCCACCCATCAATCTTAATATTTTTTTTTTTTACCTACCTTACCATACCTAACGCCACCACATAACAGTAAGACATAACGATTCTCTATAAAACAGCCTTACCCCTTCTCCCACCCTCACTCAAGTACCATAATTATTGTACAAACACACACACACACACACACATACACCAAACGATGTCCATGAATGCTACCAACTTGCGAAAGTCAAGAATATAATCATAGACCGTAGAGACTCACTCGGGTTCTCTTATTTTCATTCTCATACCGACCGAAAACCTCATCGTCTAGAACACCGGAGATATTTCTGTCAGCCAGGTCATTGTAACCAGCCAATATTACAGCGCTGTATACACCGTGTTAATTAACATTGACAACATGCATCAAATTTATTTCCTTAATTACGTATAGCTGTGATAACGAAGACGCAATGGTAATGGACAGAGAGTAAACCCATGGCTAAATACACTCATGGTGGTCGATCGATCTATGGTATTCCGCGCGTAGCCCATAAGAGATCCCGGTGGGCCACCCTGCAACCGACTTTCGCCACACACCTCGTCCTTTAGCCCTAGGCCAAGGTACTCCGGGCGTCTCGGCTCATTAAAGCTAATAATGTGGATTTACTAATATCGCATAAAGCGGATACGCAACAGCCGCGCGTCGCCTCAGAACGTGAACCTCGACGCTATTTCGGTATCACCCTGTATGTAATACTGATATTCAGGCTCGTAATAAGACGGCCACAAAGACTTTCTGTCCATTTTGAATATTACTTTAGTACGGCTAATAGGGCCGTATAACTATCAGAGGGCTTGGCTTTTATTGTCTTCGTACTTCTTTTCATCCCGACCGACGTCTTCCTGGATACCTTGGGAGAATCTTGAGAGTCCGGTAGGACACCTGATTTTATACTACCAGGTATTCCCCATGGTACCTGTGTCTGTGGATACTAATGGGGTGTCAAAAAAAAAAAAATCTAGTTATTCTCTGTTGTCATATCAAAAAAATATAGTGACATTTTTCGCACTGTCGATCCTGTCAAAAGCCGCGTGTCCTCGAGTACCGATTATCACCCTCTTCCTCTTCTGATACCAAGTAAACCGCCTAAGAAGCTCCACTTCCGGGTGTCCTTAACCAACCCCTTGTAAGATCTAGTGACTCTCGTAGCCTCTTGCCCAGACTCTAGGGAATTTCTTGAAGGGTAGAGACCGAAGACTTTCGTCACACCAGTCATCGGTTAGGGGTTTTCGGCCTGACCCGGTGTCAATTTTCCTCGGGGATGATTCGGCGTCGCTCTATAAATTCATTAAAACAACCCTTCGTCTGCCACCACCGTGACTACCAGCACCCTTTTGCTGCTTGGGAGGGTTGGAGGGCGAGGGGAAGCTTTGCCAATTGAATTCCGCGCATAGTTTCACCACCGGGGTATCCGAGGGTGTTATTTTTCCGCAGATATCCAGGACAGGGAAACGGGGGGGTTGGTTTAACAACTCCCCCTCCTAACGTCGTAACGGTTCTTCAATGTTCCCCAACGTTAAATTCTTTCGCACCCCTCACGTGACCCCATTAGGGGCAGGGGGGGGGGGGGTCGAGAAGGATGAAATAAAAAAAAAACAATCTAAAATAAAAACAGAAACACGATAGCATCGATCGTCGAATCAAAGCCAATGACTATACTGCATGATCCAGAAATACAACATTTAAAAAAAACTCATGCGATATCGATTAAATTAAAGAAAAAAAAATCATCAAATAATGATTGCTAGAAGGAATAATATTTTTTTTTTGTTGTCAAGATGCAACCCTGCTACCTTTCTCTTACGCTCGATCATTCTCCAATGACTTGTCGGAGTCTTGATTCCTTAATGGGGGGTAACCCGTAAACCTTATCGCTTGTAAATTAGTTAAGGATGCTGTAAATGTGTCTTCGCTGGCAGGCTTAAATTAAAAGCATAATTAGCCAATTGCGCAAGGTGAATCAAGCCTCGTTAAGCAGTGTTAATGGACTCGTTAATATTCTCATGAAATCACAGCAATCTCGAAACGATCCCTACGTGTAGATAATAATAATTTTCTATTTTTATCCCCATAATGCTTTCTCTCTCTCCCTCTCTCTCTCTCTCTCTCTCATACACACACAAGATCATTGAATCCACTTAGATCCCACGACCACCCGCCGCTCTGGCGAGGCGATGAGCCACTGTGGGATCTCCGGGTAATTAATAATTGGGGTGAGGTTGCGGCACCAGGGGTGAGAAATTTGAGTGGATAAACGGCTCGTGTAAAAGCCCTCGGGGTAGGTCTATCCGGGCACGCCCTAAAACCACCCCACCACCCCCTTTCGAGTTTATTATGTATTTTGACAGCGACCTCATAACCCAACCGGAGTACAATACAGCATGGAGCACTCGTGCGGACCTGTCACTCACGATTTGAATGATGGATGGACCCGTGTATACGCTTTTCAGGCTTGTCTCGTTAATATTTCCAAATAAAATGATTCGCTCATTTATTTATATAGTCTGTATATACATACATATATATATATATATATATAGGTTAAAATTATTTCACGTGGTCGATTCACGCAACACCCGGTAAAATCAGAACCGGTACTTTTCCCGTACCCGTAGCCCCATAAGTCGGTTATTGGATACTTCGAAGATTCTGAGAAACAGGTAAAAATCCTACGTCCTTTCGAAACAGGTACTCCTTATAATAATAACAACAACAATCCCGACGTCTCATCAGGTATGGTTGTTTCGCAATACTGTTAAGCAGAGCCGTATGGTGTTCTCTCTTTTTTTTTTTGAAACATATATATATATATAGAAAGCATCCGAAATCATATACCCATACAGATAATTAGTCCAATTAATTTTTTTTTTTTTGTACACCTCACCCAAGTAATAATTCTTACGTTATACAGGATATATATAAGATACATTAACAATACTCGATACACAAAGATCAGAAGAGTAGACGATTACGTGTCGTCTCTCCTTAACGTGACGTGACTGAAATCAATTTTGTCCCAGGTACGAGAATGAATAAAGGCGATAATAAAGGTACATGCGAAGGGTACGATTACGAAAGTCGCCAGAGGGCACCGGAAGTCAAATATTCCTTAACGATGATCCCGGTCTTTCCGGGATCATTTATTATGATCTAGAACTGAATTTTTTTGTTTAACGTTAAAAAAAAAATCCCTCCCTTCCCTTCGAAAACACGGGTGGGCCCCTTACTCGCTACTTTCTCCAAAAGCCCCACCCGGGTACGCGTGAAACTCAAGTAATGAATTTCCACTTGACTACCGGGTGATCTCATTTTTTTTTCTCTTTTTTTTTTTTGTAAACATCCCTAATTAGCTGCATAGCATCTACCGATGGGTCGCTCGTCGCTTTGACAAATGAAACAGCAGTCAGTCCTGAATACTTGGAAAGATATACAGTAATACCCATCAATGGCTTATACCTACACGGCCCTGAAGTAACATACCAAAACTTTTGGTATCATCGAGTTAATTGAGCTTCTCTGGTACAGTCACTCCTAATTAGCTTATATCTTCCCACTACAGTAAATTTTCCCTCTGACAATCAGAATCTAAGGCCCATTTGTCGTTGACAAGACCCATTATTCTGTTCCTCTTCCTCCCCTCCCTATCTTTCTTCCATAGAAACATACACGTACACCGACGGCACAGAAGTATTATTATATCGTATCCACGTGGTAAGGCCCACCCACGGCTCTATACAGAATAAAGGGACCCTTTTCTCAAGTTGGCGCGTTGAATGTTCATCATATCGTTGTCCCTCGATGACAAGTCCTCTTCCGGCCCGCATTATTTTCGGCCCTCGATTACTTCCTTGCTCACTTTAGCCTACCTACTACAAGGAAGTACGTAGTTTCAGTACTCGCGACATTATTACCGCATTACACTCGGTATAATATTATATACGATAACGTCCTATCTAATGTCTACTTTGCTTAGGCTTCTATGTCCCAAGGCGCCTACGCCTACTTACACGTAATTGCTGGGACTTTCCTTAGGGGCCTTGTGCATATATATATATATATATATATATATAGCCAAGGTACCACCTTTTGACAGAGATTGATCGCGATCGGCGTTGAATTTGTCTTGAAGCGTTAACCTATTCCGCCGAACCGCTAATCCTCCTTCTTTCTATTTACGGACATTGGGTTTCTAAACTGACTATACCTTAGCTGCCTTATTCCTTCTTTTTTTCTCTCAATCGCTCACTCATCTTTCCTTATTTTGCTCACTTGCTCGCTGCACCGTACGCGCGTTCAAAGCGCGTTGCTTCGTAGCTCAGGTCGATTCCGACGTTGCCCTCGGCAACCTCGAATTCAGGATCGGCCATTGATTCTCATTACATCGTAACGTCTTCGTCTTTTCTAATTCAATGTAAAGCATCGAACGTTCTCTGTTTTTTTTTTTTAACTGTAATTATAAGAAGAAAAAATTCTATCAAAGAATTCGAAATGCCCGCTTATTTCGTCGTAAACTGGTTATGGATTGTTGATCACTGAACGAAGAAGATAAAAAAGAGAGGCAGTAGCTGGCAATTCTAAATAAGTGGATTAGAGGAAAAAAAAAAGTTAAGTAATAGCTCGGGTAATAATCGAAAGCGTTTACATTAGTAAATTTGCGTTGAACAACATCCATGACAGGCTTAATGACGTTTACCAACGATACATAAGTCATACGCGCTCCTCGTAACAATTACTCGCATTACTACGAACAAATTGCGGAAGCGTGATATCCTCTTCCGGTATGAAGCTTCGTACACACAGTTGAGAACGTGGCATTTACATTAAATTATGTAGAATTCATTATCCGTGTCACGTTAACTGGTAAAAGTCAGTCAGTTCTGTTGTACGTCGGATCGCAGTATTACGACTACCGAAAAGTTAATACCTGCGGTTGCCGTCAAAATACAACAGCTTGTTAATGCGCCATTATTATAACAGAAATATAAACGTAATCCTTGACTCGTACGCGAAAGCATCTTACCATAACTGAAACAATTTGTGGAAATTGTCTTTTCTAATTTTCTTCCTAAACTCTGCGTGTCCGTCACTCTCGAGGCGCTACTACACTTTCGTTTGATTCACGTGACAATATGGCGGATGCCAGTGTCAAGTTGCGAACTGTATCGGGTGTATTAATATTGTAAGATAAAAATCAATTGTTCAAAGTTATTGTTTACTCTGTTAATGATTTTACACGAGGCGATTCTCCTAAAGTGTCTAATGACTTTTCGAAACCCGGTATTATTATTGCTGAATGGAAGCAGCCACTTTTAATAGTATCTAACCTGAGTTACTTAGTTAGGTCTGTTATCGTGTTCAACGGCAAGGAACGTGCACCTTCAATTTAACCTTAATAAGATAGATGGATCCCAAGAGACCACCCGATATGGAGCAACCTCGTGTCTGTCTAGATAATCCTTATTCCATATGGAACTCGATCCGCAAATTAATGTCTCTTTATTTTGCCGCGAACATTTCGTTAGACTTGATTTATATATGGCGTCAAGATGGCCAGCTTTTTTCTTTCGTCTACGGGTACACAGGTCTTTAGAGTGCCAAATAAAAAAAAAAAAATGAACCGAAGAAAGATAAGCGGTCTCTCCAGAGGAAAAAAGACAAACATAACCTACGGTATTAAACACACCGTAATGCCAAATAATTATTTTAACTTAATCACTGCCTAAACTTTAATTATGCAGTAACGATCGCTGCTTGAGAATTAATGACGAGATCATTTCTCGAATGATTTCGATCTCTTCTTTTTATCGTTCGCCACACATTCGGTATCACGAAACGTCGTCGATTTAATGTACTTATGATTCTTGTTTTTTTTTTTTCTACTTCACAAAAATAAGCTACGACAGGCCTGATTCTCGTGCCTGGCAAAAAGCCTAAGATCGTTGACAGTTTCTTTTTCTATTGGTTCTTTTTCGTCTCCCTCGTTATGATTCACTCTTCACGTTATACCAAGAGCGCGTTATCTTAGAGCGACTTAATAGAGTCTAATAAAATCCAGGATATACTAATTCCAACTACGTTCCAGTAATCCAGATCTCACGTGTATTTTATAATGTACAGGTAAAACGTGCGAACGGCATGGCTCAACTAACGTCTTGCTATGCGTGTTCCGAGCACATATGGTTTTCATGCTTAATTGCCCGTTTCGTCTATATACGTATTTCCACATAAGAATACTTTTCATAGCGATAAATTATCGCATTTGAAAGTTCTCTTTCGTTACATCCGACTGTCATTTTTTTCCTTCGTCATTATCTCCATATTCTTTCTTTAATAAGTCCTTTTTTTCAGACACGTTCGCCAGTTTGTTGTCTGGTATGATTACATCGGACGATGATAAGTAGCGTAATGCCTGCTGGAATGAAAATTTGCCCTACGGCATACGCCGGCATGTAAAGGAGGCCGTTCGTTAGCACGATACAAGATTGACCGTCGAAACTCTCGAATGCTTAAGGTTAGGTTCGCTCTTATTATCCGTATACTGAATTTATATGGTTTTTGTTGCAGTCGAGCCAGAGCATCCTAGCCATATTAACGAAGAACCATAAAAAGAAGGTTACACTTACCGGAAGAGGGCCTGTCCGAGTATCTGGTGCAGTAGACCCAGGCCGGCCAGAGCATCTGCTTGCCAGGTTCTGCTCCAGGTGCCGCTGGAACAGTTCCAGGCGTTCCCGTAGTGGCTGTTGGTACACCAGGAGAAGTGTTTGTCGTAGATGGTTCGGAACCTCTTTCCGAGCCCTCTGATGAAGATTCGAGAAAGTCTTTAGTGAGGTCAATAGGTCGCGGTACGACTTTCTTAGGTCGGGACTTCTTCAAGGATATTGGATCGGTGATTCTTCTACCAAAATCCGCCTTGAGTATGTTGTCTATGCTGAATTTAAGATTTCCTTGATGTTGTAGATTGTTATTGTTGTTATTGTTATTGTTAGGATTGTTCGGGGCGCCGCTCCTGACGCCGTTCTCTTCTCGTGGCGACGCTGGACTCGGTTCCCGGGGTGGCGGTGGTGACGACTGTAAAAGTTTGCTCACTGACAGTCTATGGTGTCCCGTGGTAGCAGGAACGTGCTGCACCTGGGACGTTTGGTGAACGTGGTTATGGGAATTGTTGTGACTGTGAAGATGCTGCGGGTGTATCAATGGCGACGCATCCCTCAATTCTCGACAGATGGCTGGATGAAGGATCGGTGGTGAAGTCTGAAGATTGGAGACCGTCACAGCCGATGGTGGTGAGAGGGACAGTCGTGTGACGAGAGGCACGCTTATGGGGGTTCTATGGAGCCTCTCGACAGCCGGATATATGATCTCATGTCCAAGAGAGGCTGGCGGTACTCTTGGAGGATAATCAACCAGCTCCGGGTCGCGAGCATAGCGCGATACCAGATGAGGATGAGAGGTAGTGTACCTGGATGATACATCCTGGCTCTCCGAGCGTCCAGGTGACGACGCCGTGGCGCTCGACGAAGCCGGTGACCTGACGGATGCTGCTGGTGACGACGGCGGCTGACTGTACCCTGGACTTGACGCCTGGACGGTCGTAGGTCGATGATAATATATACTGGCTTCGTTACAACTTGAACTAGATGGCGAAGCCACTGGCGATGCTGTCGGTGATGGTGTTAACGATGTCCTAGTGTTACTACCATCCTCACGGAAGTCCTGTTCACCCTCGAATCTTGAACTCGAGTCTTGCACATCCACAGCCATCGTAGGAGTTGGTTCACTTCCTACGCTAAGAACTTCACTAGTGTCACTCTCGCAGTCGCTGTCCACGTCCCTCTTATTGGAGTCGTTCGGCATCCTGGTGGAGGGTCGCGATTCCGTCAGTTCCATGGACTCCTGGTGTTGCGCTATCTGCACGGAGCTCGCCGACATGATTTTTCTCTACTGAAGTTCTGAATACTTCAGCCTGTACTTGGGTACTTCAGTGCTCGAAAATCACCAGGTGCTGTCGCGTTTCCATCCTGAGGCGTGCCGTCGGTCCCCGACCGGAGTCTCTGTTCTCGATTTTTTCACAATTACCAATGCCTATCCTTCCACGATCCCAGTCAAGGACCAAGCTTCTATACTCTCCTTCTGACTCACACCATTTTTTATCTCACTATCTACTCCGTCCCGACGTTCATGTCTCTCTGGACTCTTCATCAGGTCCCAGACTCCCTCTTACTCTGCTCATGATTCAGGGCGTTCCAATTCTAAGTATCCTCCTTAAATCTGTCACTGGTTCCTCCTTACTTCCTCTATTGAATTCCACAAACAGTACCTGGACTTACGTCTTTCACATCCACACAGACCCCGCACTACGGTACCACCACTAAATTACACTATTTCGCAGAAAAAAGAACTGCACACATGGTTCCGCAAGATCAGTCCCAAAATTCCTGGGTCTCATACCATCTACTTCAAGTTTCAAATATGTAGCAGCTGTTTGAGGAATCTTTTGCGAATCCAAAGGAACTCTCTACTAAGGTGAAACTGTTCTTGTATCTTCTCGAAATCAAATGGATCGCACTATTCCGTATCGCGATTTAAGGCCCGATTCACACTGGCGTCGTTAAGACGAGAATACAAAAAGAAATGGGAAAAAGAAAAAGAATCGCGCACAATCGAGGCTCGATTGACTCACGGTCTGGGCCAGGTAATACCGGCGTTCGACGGACCTGGTGTGTCGAGGCTGGCTGTCCAGTTGGTTGCCGCGACGCGTCTGCTTCCTCCTAACCGTGGAGGGCCGGCGAGGGGCGTATCGGGGGCGGCAACCCTTAAGGCCCGTCCCACGGGCTCCAGATTCCCTCCACTTTTACATTTCACTCAATGTGACATCTGGTGGTTGTCCGATGTACTAATGCTTTAGGAACGCCCACAGCATTCAAACGCTATGTTTTCTTTGGTTCTGGTTCGAAGCACGTATAGGAATCGTTGCTCCTCTCTTTTTGCTCCTCCCCACTACATCATCCAGCGCTCCTTTTGCTTCTCTGTTACCGCTTCAACACGTATCCATCGTTTACCCCACTTGATACACACCAGTCCTCTGTATCTGTCTCTATCACTCGCTTATTTCACATCTCTCTCTTTCTCACGCATTTATACAATTACACACAATGCTTAAGCAGGAATTATATGTTTTGCAACGTCGCTTGTGGTGAACTACCCCTGTACCATTTTCGTTATTCTCACGGTGACGCAACCTAACCTAACCTACATCTACATTCTCCTCCGTCAAGCATTAAAATGGTACTAGAAAATATCTGGAGGCTGTAAAAGAACGAGTGTCTGTCGTTTAAGTGTAGAGTGCCGGATTGGTCCTTTATTATTCCAGTTCGTTAAGATCTATGAAAAATATCGTACTAAAGAGTACGAACTGTGTATCGAGGAGAACGAAATAGAAAAAAAAAAATAAATAAAATGAAAGTGAAGTAGAATAGAGAACGAGAGTTATTATCCTCGTGAATAATACAGGTTTACCTTTTGCAGTAGGCAGAAAGGTGCCTCAGGGCGCAGACTCGTTAAGGTGATATCACACCGGGCGTCGTACGAGCGCGAGAAGAGGATTCGTCGCCGTTAATTCCATTGCGCGCGGATTCGCCGAGGGCGCGATGAAATTTATGGTAATCCAATTGGATTCCGTATACACGCTTGTGAGCGCTGTTAAACCTTTTACGGCTTCTACTCAAAGGGGTCGAAGCAACGCCTTCTATATATATCGAGAGTGAGGTATTTCTTACTTTACGTTCGCCACTTCCTTCTATAAATTTATCTTGCCACCACCTTCGACCTTTTATTAACTCTACTGCCATTTGCCAAATAATCCAGCCAACCCTTAAACCAGAAACGGACGTATCTTTTGCAGAAATACCAGAAGCACAGAAAATTGACCTCAATCCCAATTCTCGAATCTCAACGTCGTACCCCAATATAATCTCTATCCCTTCTCAGAATATTACTCTTACAATGCATAATTGTATTACAAGCGGCCATCTTTTTTTCCGGGTTTCCTCCGGAACCAGCTCACAAGTCAGTCGCGATTAATTACAGGTTGTAATCGTGCGAAATGACAGACCATTTTGCTCGCTGACAGGCGCCGGTTTGATCGCACCGTGATAATAGCCGTGGACGGTTGGGCGAGAGCGTTTGCCGGCATTATAATCCAAGTAGTGGCGAGTAAATTGCGCGACATTAAAACGAGTTTATCTCGAAGCGAAACGGCGTACGTACCGAGTTCCAACAGCATTGTGTCAGAATTTTTACACGTTTCAGGCGGAGGCTGGAGTAACGAGAGTAAGAGTGCAGGAGCGAAAGGGAGAGGGCGACACTGTCGTGGTGGGGGAACGAAGAGGGGATTAAAGAAAAAGAATAAAGAGAAGAAATATCAAGAGAAAGATTCGCACGCGCGAATAGCGAATTAGAGGAGGAGCGCCTATCGCTACGATGCCGGATTCCCCTACTCTGGTTACAAGACGTGAACGCAGCCGTGTCCCGATAATGAATAGCCTTAACGATTCTCTTTAATTAGTAACGTAGCGCCGACCGTGGTGGGAAATCATCTACTCGACGGACCTACTGCAAATACAGATATTCCGAATTCTCAGCTCGCTAATTAATAGTTTTAATGGCTCTACGGTATTTCACGAGTGTTTCTGTGACAGGTGGATAGAAAACTATTTCTGTCCTCTCCAATTCTATTCTAATAATAACTCTTCGTACGCCGCACGGTGACGTAACTGCACACGCTGTACTTTTATATTAAAAAGAAAAAATATATTAAGATACGAAAATTTTCAACTCTCAGTACGTCCTTCTCTCACTCACGTAAATCCCCATGAGTCCCTCTCACTCGCACTCGCAGCAAGTATAAGAAAACTCTAAAGGTAAACACACAACCCTCGAAACTCAATAGAGTCTTAATCCAAAATGACACTCGTTAAATTCATTCCACAAAATTCAAAATGAATAACCCTGTAGATTCTAAATTGCAGACAAAAAAAATAAATTCCAAATCGTTATCCAAACCAACGAAAATTCACAGACAAACAAAAATATACAAAAGAATGAAAACTGACAGAACCATTTGTTTCCTCCTACAACCTCCGTACCATGACCTACCACAAATATACCAGTCTACCGATAATGGTGCAAAAACATTCGCGATAAAGCGTCAACGATCGCCCTGGAGTAGCTCCGTGCAATTTACTTCCTGGCGTGTATATGTAATGCGGTCGCATTATATCCCTCTCTTATGCAAAATGCCAAAGAGAGACAGAAGATAGACATAAACAAAGGATAGAAACCCTTCGGCAACACAGTCCTACCAACTGGTACACGTATTACGTGCATGAGTTAGAATGCGGCGGCTTGCAAAACATTATATGCGCCGAGTTCACTCATTTATAGACGCACTCTGCGCATAATTGCTTAATTGTATGTCTATATATCAGCAGTCAAAGCAGCTGCTGCCCAATGGCCTATCTGGCATAGCCGGATCTATCCACGTTTATACCATCTACTTAGTAACGCATGATAGATATTAATCCGCACTATAATAATTCCATAGTACTTTTTTTTTTTACTAATATCTTTCTCAAGCATCTATATTCCCTTCTATATATACATATATATATATATTCAAAGAACTCCAGAGAATCTGCGCGCATCAAATGAAATACCAACGTTATGTTATATCCGCAAGTAACGTGTAACCAAATAGCGTATCATTTAGTTATTAAGTTTCGTTTTAATAGCACGCGCCTTTACGTGGCGGAGGGTCGCGCCAGGTTTTAATGCGTTCCGACGGGAACGTTTTTTTCCTTTTCGCCCACGCGATATGCATAGATCTTTTTTCTCTTTCATTTCTTTCTTTTCCCTTCATTTTCGCCACTGGTGAAAGACACCAATTTTAATTTTCTTCCGATTTTTTTACGTCCTTATTTACTTATCCGAAAATCGTAAGGGCTGTCGGGATGTGTTCGTTGTATATTTATCTTGTAACCTTTTTCTCACGTGACTCTTAGCTACGGACGCAGCTTCCGTTCGATTGAGTTCGTATCGATCTTCTTACGGCCCTTAAGGCGCGTGCGGCTTTGTGTATTGAAGTCGCGTTTAGGGCCTGGTGTTTTTTTTTTGTTTTCTTACGTCATATTCTACATCGCCGCGTAACACTAGTCTTTGGTTAACTCAGGGTTATCTTAGGCTACTGTTACTAATAGGCTACTGTCGTTAACTATTTTATTACGTTCTACCTTGTTCGCTTGTAAGTAGCTCCTGCAAATTTTACTTCAGATACATTTTTCATGACGATCAACTAGGTCTTAACCGCGACTTTATTCCAAGTGGCTGCTATCTCGGCAGTCCACACCTCTGCTTTATTAGGTATGTGTATATATACGTTTTATATATATATATAAAACATGTACCTAAGAGCGTATCTCCACCGGTTGCCCCTTCTCCCACCTCCACGCCCCTCCCGCACCCCGTGTAACGCACGATAAAACAATTACTCGCGATAACCGAATATTTATTAACCCTCGGAGATTTCATTTGGATATCTTGGCTATCCTTCCTTCCTTCTTTTACCGGAAGCGGAAGTGATACCGTGGCGCTACCTGCAACTCTCGCGTGCATACGTCACGAGATGATATTACACGTAAAATGACGTTAGAATACGGTGTAATTGAATTTTCGATAAATGACACGTATTTTTTCAATGTTTGTACTATTTGTTTTTCTTTATTTATTTTGCGTCACGTAATTCTATCTGGTTTGTACTTACTTATCAAAAGAACTGGTTCCGTTTCGGTAATTTTCTGTGTGGTTTTGTATCCTCTTTTGGTTAGTGTCTAGCTTCTATAAATAAGGATCCGGATACTCGTTAGGAACGAATTAAATGCGAACAGCATCCTGGGGACTGATCCTTGCCGCCTGATGAAAGCGGATTAAATTCGTCCTCTGAATTTTTTGCTGTAAAAACCAAGGATTGGTATCTTGTTATCTATGATGCGAATCTGTTTGGATCTTTGGTACTATTTATAACTGGTTTTGTTTAAATGGCCAACCACGACGCCATTGAGTATATAGGTTTTGCGTTGAGTCCGCGAAGAAAAGTAAATCAGACATAAAATGTGGAAACGAGATGGAGACTAGTGATTCGTGTTTTTTTTTTCTTTTTTTTTTTAATTGCCTCTGTTTCCTCTCTCTCTCTCTCTCTCTCTCCTTCGTGGTCGATCGGATCGTCGACGACTTCTCGTACAAATGGACCTTGGTGACGTGACGTTCCCTGGATGAGAAATTACACCAGTTTTCACCGGGACTTTTCCATTTGCGGCCACTAGACTCGAGGCCGCTTTGTTGGACAGACTGTGTAGAAATGTTGGCTGCGTGTTACTATAGGGTGTTTGGAAAACACGATTCGTTCCGTTTCAATTCTTTTTGGTAAAAGTGGTTTTTTTGGGGGGGGAGGGCGGGGAGGGGGGGGGTAGAGGATTTTCAGGTAAAATCTCTTTCCGTCGGTCTAACAATGGATGAAGTCACTTCAGGGTGAAATTTATTTAAAATTTTCAAAAATAACATGCATTTTGATTTATTGTGAGATTTCGTATTTTTCTTTTTTTTTTTAAACAGACAGCCCACTTTGTAGTATAATAATAATGTTTAAGAAATTTTTGAATTATAATAATAAATTATGAACTTGGTCTTATTATTATATTTTTTATTAAATTTTCGTTCCTTCCTAGTATTATTTTTTAATTAAAAAAAAAACCAAAAAGCTTACCTCACGAAACAGCAGGACTATTATGATTTGTCAGCCAATAGGGTTTTAGATTCCGTTGACCATGTTCCGTGGTTTCTCTTGTAGAGCTTCGGGGGGTTCCCCTGTGTGTATAACGACCCTCGGTCAAAATTCTGTCCTGTAATATTACTCGGTTATGTATCCCGACGCCCCAGGATCCCGAAAACAACACCAATCATCTTTTCCATTAGCTCTGGTGCTGTGAGGGAGACGCCAGGCCCGGGACCTCCCTATGTTTCGTTTAATGTCCGCCATGGCGGTGTGGACGCTGCTTTCGAAATTCTCGACAGTACGGTTGAAGCTTGGGAAAATTAGAAAAGTATGGTAATGAGAAGCCGACTTTACGAAAACTTTGAGCTCTTCGACATTTTATGAACGACTATTAACACTTCACTTGGTAGACTTTCGAGTGGCTGCATGTAAACGGGACTTATGATAAATTCTCGATTACCTGGAATCATGGTCTTCCCGAGTGACTCGTAAATTCATTTGACGAGCGAAGCTGATTGTAAATTATAAGCGAAGGTGTCATTTTATATTTAAAATAGCCACTTTCTGATATTATGCCATATCTCACGATGCTGGATCTATGTGTGTCGATTTAATCGGAATTATTCTACTTTTATCATTTTTATTATTTGAGTTCAAGCGTCGAAGGGTCAAATTGAGATTTAATTTAAGCTAGGCTATTGGCATAGTGACGTAAACTCTTTGAGATATCTTGATGAACTGTTTTCTAATAATTTTTATCTACCATTTGTTATAATACATGTTTTGCATAAAGTTTGTATTAAAAAATGATATACAGAAAAAAAAATGATATAAAAATAAAAAAAATGTCACCACTGGGGATCGAACCTGGGACCTCTGTATCACGAGACTGTCACTTTATTCGATACGCTACGAAGAAATAACGTGTTTTTGTTGAGATTTGAATGAGCTTTGTAGCGAGCAATATTATTTAATATATTTTACTTATTATAATTAATAAATTATATTTTAACACCGACTATAATAAATATACTACCATTTTAAGACTTAATATAGAATAAATAAAATGTATTAAGTAATGTAAAGAGAAAGCCATCACTTGTGATCGAACCCGTGATTCTAACATTATCGATAGATTGTATTCTATTGTTGCTATATCGATAGTCGAGGTGACATTAAACTATCGATTTATATATATGTATATATCGATAGCCAGTATCGATGCTCTATCATGACTGTGTAGCGAGCGTAAAAGTCATAGCTAGTAGTAGCGGCAGTTGCGGCGGTAGTACTTCTTAGATAGTAATTTGCAAACTCACATTGAAATTTTTAAGTACAATACTATAAGAATACATACTGCATTTCTGTGTGAAAGTAAATTTTGGTATAAGTACAGTATCGACAGATAAAAAGACAGCAAAGAAATTCTTTGGAGCAAGAACAAGAACGACAACAATAATGGCGGAGGAAAAGAAACCTTTTCACCGGCTTCCTACTGTCGTTCGTCCTTATCACTATGAGATCTATCTTAAACCTGATCTCAAGCAATTTGTTTTTGAAGGCACAGAAAATATTCATATTAATGTGAGTTACTTTATTTTTTTTTAAGTCATCATGATTCAGCTCCTTTTCATCTGTATTAAAATCTATCATTATGGAAGGGTTACCCATATGGTCCTTGCATCTAAGATCTTTATTTCTTGTTTTTATTGTTCCAGGTGCATAAAGAAACCGATACTATTATACTCAATTCTTTGGATATTGAGATTGAGAGCGCAACATTTTATTATAAACCAGAGAAGTCTATTGCCGTTACCAAGATAGAGTTGTCAAACGAGGAAGAAACAGCAACTTTATTTTTCCCTGAGAAATTGACATCGGAGATGAAGGGATACCTTAGACTGAAATTTAAGGGCGAGATTAATGATAAAATGAAAGGTTTCTACAGAAGCAAATGCACAGAGTAAGATCCTTTATGAATTGTAGATTTGTGTTACGTATCTTTATATTTATCGTTATATTTTACTATGAGCATACTATGGAAGCCTTGATATTCAGCACAGAAGAATATAGTGATATCTGTCCCACATAAATTTGTAAGGCAATTGATTTGTTCGCACGAACTCATCTTGAAAGTAACTTTTGCTCGGAAGCTTTTTTTATCTGTCATTATAATGTGCTAAGTAGTGAGTTATGGTGAGAAGAAATTTAAAGTAAAGGCATTTTTCAGATTCTCTGGATCTGTTCAGCATGCTGCTGTGACGCAATTCGAACCTACCGATGCAAGACGTTGTTTTCCATGCTGGGATGAACCAGCCCACAAAGCCACATTTGCCATTACATTGGAAGTATCCAATGTAGAGACAATTCTTTCCAACATGGTAATCAACGTCTTGCAATTCTCTTCATATTTATTTAGGTTTTACGCGTATCTCATTGCTGTACCATCGTTTTTTCAGCCCGTGAAGAATTTAGAAAAAAAGAACGACGTAGCTGTCGTGGAATTTGAAGTTACGCCGATAATGTCAACGTACCTGGTGGCATTTGTAGTTGGTGATTTCGATCACATTCAAGAGAAGACGAGTGACGATGTTCTCGTCAGAGTATACACTCCGAAAGGACAAAAGGAACATGGAGAATTTGCTCTTCAAGTAGCCAAGAAAGTTTTACCGTATTACAATAACTATTTTGGTATCTCGTATCCTTTACCGAAAATAGATCTGGTAGCAATTGCTGATTTTTCGGCTGGCGCCATGGAGAATTGGGGTCTGGTAACTTACCGAGAAGCCTGCCTCCTGGTGGATCCCGAGAATACATCCACAGTACATAAACAGTACATCGCCCTGGTAGTAGCGCACGAGTTGGCGCATCAATGGTTCGGCAATCTCGTAACAATGGAATGGTGGACGCATCTATGGTTAAACGAAGGTTACGCTTCCTTTGTCGAGTTCCTCTGCGTAGCGCACCTCTTCCCCGAGTACGATATCTGGAGTCAATTTGTAACAGACACCTACATCAGCGCCTTAGAATTGGACGCCCTCAAGAACAGTCATCCCATCGAAGTCCCTGTAGGACATCCTTCAGAGATCGACGAGATCTTTGACGACATATCCTATCACAAAGGTGCGAGTGTCATCAGGATGTTACACTCGTATATCGGCGACGAGGACTTCCGCAAGGGTATGAAGCTCTACTTAACACGTCATAGCTACTCGAACGCCGAAACCGAAGATCTCTGGGCTGCGTTGGAGGAGTCCAGTAAGAAACCAGTACGTGCCGTCATGTCCAGCTGGACCAAACAGCAAGGATTCCCTGTACTAAAGGTGGAGCAACGTCAAGATGGAGACGACCGAGTTCTGTCCCTCTCGCAGGAGAGGTTTCTGGCGGATGGATCCGTCGACGAAGAGAAGAGTCTGTGGATGATCCCTGTAAGCGTAAGCACATCTCGAGCACCAAGCGAAGTAGCATTTAGTGATATAATGAATGAACGTACCAAGGAAGTTACCATAAAGAACGTGCCAGAAGGTACCTGGCTTAAGATTAATCCAGGAACAATAGGATTCTACAGGACTCGGTACAGTCCGGATGCCCTTTCGCTTCTACTACCGGCAGTGAAGGACCGAAGTCTGCCTCCTCTCGATCGGCTAGGACTCCTGGATGATCTCTTCGCCATGGTCCAGGCTGGACACACATCCACTATAGAAGTCCTACGTCTAATGCAGGCTTTCCAACACGAAGACAATTACACGGTGTGGTCAAGCATCGTCAACATCATGGGCAAACTCGACGTTCTGGTCTCGCCCCATAAAGATTCTCACGAATCCTTCAAAGCCTTCGGTCGTTCCCTGATGCGCACAATCAGCAAGCGACTAGGCTGGGATCCTAAACCTGGTGAAAACCACTTGGACACCCTCTTGAGATCCTTAGTCTTAGGGCGCATGGCAGCTCTTAACGATCAGGCTACCATCAAGGAAGCCAAGGTACGTTTCGAGGCTCACGTATCTCAAGGGAAAGCACTTCCAGCGGATCTACGAAGTCCGGTCTACAGAGCGGTCCTCTCCGTCGGCGACCTCACGACCTACGAGACTATGTTAAAGCTCTATCGAGAGGCGACTCTGCACGAGGAAAAGGATAGAATACTTAGATCCCTAGGTGCCCTAAAGGACGAAGCTCTACTCGGCAAGGTCCTTGAGTTCGCCATGAGTAACGAAGTGCGTGCTCAGGATACCATTTTCGCCATAATGTCTGTTGCCATGAGCTACAGAGGTCGTCAGCTCGCTTGGAGCTTCTTCAAGGAGAATTGGAAAAATCTCATGGATCGTTACCAGGGTGCATTCTTACTTACTCGGCTCGTCAAATTCACCACGGAGAACTTTGTTACCGAGGAGGCGGCGCGCGACGTGGAGGAGTTCTTCGTCAAGCATCCTATACCTGGCACCGAGAGAACAGTTCAGCAGAGCGTCGAAACTATTCGCCTTAATGCTGCCTGGCATGCAAGGGATATCGAAGCCATCAAAAGTTTCTTGTCCTCGCAAAAGTACGAGGAAGAATAAATACAGCAGCAAAAGAACAGCGATGAACAAGAAAATGGATTACGTGCATACTTTGATACTCGTGAGAAACTTAATCTCTCTCTAGAGAGAGAGAGAGAGAGAGAGCAAAAGAGTTAGAGAATAGATGTTTCGGTGAATTCTGAAAACACAGCAATTAACGTGCGATATAGATATGCATATATGTTCAGTACAATTTGAAAAATATACTTATTACATGCTTAATAAGCAAAATTTCTTATTGTCACTTTTCTCAACAAATCATTAATATTCATATCCCAATTATTCCTTAAAACTGAAAACTACAGAAGGGTCGTTATTGAATTATCAACTTTTGAACAGGTGTTAAATTAAGGAAGCTTAAGATATTGATATAAATATAAATAAATTGATTAATGGGTAACATAACAGCTTACCTAGATAAGTTTTAGCGGTTACTCCTATATCTATATCCTAAATAAACTTTCACAATAATGATAAATATCTATTGTTAGTATTTATGATAGTAATGAACTTCGTAGTTTATGAAATATCCGCTATAAAGGGGAGCAGCACCATCTTTAGGAATTTTTAAAATTTTATTATTTAAAAAACCCTTAACAAATACTATTTAGACTTTAAACTCTGTAAGAGTCCCGGATCGCTATACTCTGCGCAATAAAATGTATTCGTTATCGTATCAGTTATGGTCAAAAATCACGGTGGCCCTTTAACATTACTCTTAATAAAATTAATATCGTCACTTATCTATCGCTTATTGATAAAATATATTCGCTGCTTCACATTTCTCTGCGCAAAAGCTTCAAAGCCGGGCTAAGCCCAGCAGCTGTCTTCGATGCTGCACCCTTGCTGACATTTCATTGTCTGTCCGAAGCACTGACACCAATAACATTGACAATACGTAGACGTAATATGACGCAATAAAAAAAAAAAAAAAAACAAGAAAGGAATCAGTCAAAACGAGGGAGAAAAAAAAAGAAATTTCTCGCCCAAGGAAATCTCGATGACGACCTGGTTGTCAGGAACGAGAAAAGAGGAACAATTTATCCCATCGTAGCAATTGTCATCCAATTAAAGAATCTTGCAAAAACGAAGTTTTACTCCGAATCAGATTCCTGAAAGAGAAAACACAATAATTTTGACTATAATCAGTACTTAAATGAATGAACCATGAATATTTGTTATTAATATAAAAGAAAAAATCTATTTTTTCTCTAATACCAACCATATATTGTCCTTCTACGTAGCGACCAGTGTTCCTGGAGGTTCTTCTCAGCTCCCTCGGTTCAGCACCATCCTGACTCCTTCTTCTGGCGAATCGAAACAAGATATTCTTTCGAATATGACCACAAGACAATTTCTCCAGGAGGCTCATGTAAATCTACTACAGCGAGAAAGAGAAAACTCACGGCTTTGACACTTGTATTTGCAAGGACTTGAGTCTGTTGTCGATATCCTGCGAAGGACTGGTGGAGATTTCGTCCAGGATATGCGACGGGGATGACGGTGTTCCTGCCTGTTCAATACCCTCGTGAAAGCTGGAGGTTCTCGCACGTGAAATACCAATTTTTCTGTCCATGCTTATCCTGAAAGAATCGTTATCTCTTATCAGTCTCAGGAAGAACTTGGTGTGCCGTTGAATATTCTTTTACACAGAGATTCCATTCTCGGATACAAATTACTCACTGAGTCTTCCTTTGGCCCCGTTTTTTCTTGTGCTTGCTGAAAGAAAAAGCGTCCATTCACCTGGTTGGTTCAGACGAATTCGTGAAATTTCTCAATTATCCAACCAAAGAGACAAGAATAGACTGTCTCTTAGCTTGGAGAGAATATTCAATCCATTTTTCTCTATTTTTTTTTTTTTCGATTTTCCTCATAAAAGAAAAATCACGAGCATCAAAACTGCCTCGCGAACGCAGAGAAGTATCTTCCATTGGCATTATAACTATTTACATAAACAATACGTAACACTTAATACGTAATAATATAGAGATAGATATAGAATAACAAAATCCATATAGTATAATGGCAATGTAGAGCAGCGCAGTTAACAAAATAAAAATAATTGAATAACGTAATTAAAGTCTCCCTAGAAATTATTAAAACTTAATCTTACGATTATTGATCACTTATTACGTATCGTCAATATTTCGTTATCATTTTTTTTCTTTTTCAGGCACAGCTATTACGCGCGGACGCACTAACACATGCCGATCTTTATAGTTTTCTGCAATTCTTTCGAATTGCTTGCCCACGTGGGTTTAATAAATTTTGAAAAGGGTCATTCAGATATATTCTAAGAGGATCAGAGGATTTAAAAAAGTATATAAAAAAAGAGTTTAAGACTATATCCATTGTGGTAAAGGAGTCCAGGAGTTAGAGGATTTAAGGTATTGTTTCAATTAATATCACATTATCCTTGTCTATGACCAATTTGTATTGTTCATTAACGTGGCGCGTACGCGCGTAAACATCTGCAGCGTGACTTACTACTAAACGAGCCACACGTGTAAAAATATATTTGTGTACAAAGATTCTTGTTCAGTGGTGCACTTATGTTCTTGTTGTACAATTCATATTGTTCGTATTTCTTTGTCACTTGCGTACAGGCTCATTACCAATATAATTGAAATAAACGCTAACAAACCAAGGTCTTACGTTCACACTCTTATATCGGATTAACAGTCAGCGATAAGAGATTGAGAAAATTTTTATCAAAATAATTGTCCTACTCCCATGTTATATTTACATCCTATTAATAATTCTTCAATCACCTCAACCTCATAAGCTTTCAAGTTTCTATGTGCTTTGGTCTACGTCAAAGCAGGATATGACGTATACGAGCTTCAACTTTCAAAGGTATCAATTCCACAGAGTATGTCGTACGAATTAATTTACTGATCGATAGATTCCCATTATCTAAAAATCTTGCAAGGATCCTCGTTCGTTTTATATTAATTGTATGGTGAATTATTACAATAACAAATTTCAGGGCTTTACTTATCTTTACTACCGTATATAAAGTTTTAGAAATGTTTGTGATATTTATAATTTTGTGTCAGCGATGCCTCTGGAATGAATCCGAATATTCAAGGATGACTGAGTGTCTGGCCTCTTCGCTGCTCATAGAAAATGTCAGAGTGATCGGTACGGATAGGGAAAGGTGGTGAAGAATGAAAATAAAAATAAGATTGCTCAGATGGAAATATAAAACGAGCGAGAATCATTGCTGATAATAGAAGAGAATTGTTTGGTGAAGCGTTAGTGAGTGCCAAATCGAAAGTAAAGTAATAAAAGCAAACTACGCTGGACTAGACAAACTAAATTATTATTTTGGGAGACAAGAATGATATAATGATCCGTGTATCGATGAGTCTCAGTGAAGACTTTTTAATGAGAATATTTGAAGACAGAGAAAGAGAGAGAAAGAAAAATAATTAATGAAATTAATTCGATATTGCCTGCTTATATCGACGTTCGGATTTAACGGCCGACTCACCCCATAAACTCGTGATCGGAACCGTCGTCCGCCTCGTCGACCTCTTCCTCTTCTGAAATAAAATATAAGAAAAATATGAAACGCTGGTTAAAGATAAATTCATAAGGAAATAATAATAATTCAAAAAAAAATCAACAAGTATTTACCGGCCAGATGATCCTTCTTGCGTCTCGTATAAGCTCGTTTACTCGTCACTGGCACTTGATCTGTTTCGCCATGTAGCAAACTGTTTCTGTAAAGTAATAAGGGTTGCCAATCCTCGCCCTTAGAGGATGGCATTCCAGCTTGAAGTCTTCTATCAAGAAAGTTTAATCTGTAACGATAAAAAACAAAAGCCAAAATTAATATTCTACTGTTTATCCAAAAGAAATCTCTAGACACAGCTTAAAGACTGTAATGGAAGTAAAACTTACACTAAACGTTTATCCTGCTTGAGGAGTTTATTGGTAAACTCAGAAAGAATTTCAAGGAATGGTAAATTCGGTGGTGGACCAGTCGGATCGAGTTCAACACCATCTGGCGGAGTTATAGCGAAGAGCACGCCAGCTCTGTGAAGAGCAGTAATAGCTTCACGATTCTTCACAGCATCCAATCCAAAGGACAGCGCAAATCTCTTGGCCAGTTCCTAAAGAGAAGTATTTAGTAAGAATACAAATATATAAAAGCATCAATCCGTTCTTTGAAAATAAAGTAAAATAGATTTGAAAAAACAAAATATTCACATGGAAAATCCTCACCTTTATGGCCGTAAATTCTTCGCTATTCCGGTTGACTCTACCTTTTTCAGCGACTATCTCGTTGTAAAGAATATTCAGACTATGTTGCATGGTCAAAGCACAGTTAGTTTTATTAATGTCCCGTGCTTTGCCCAGGGTGGTCTTAATGATGTCACCATAGTCATTGTAGTACTTAACGTAGTGCTTGAATACGTCAGCTGCTGCCTTGGTAGGTATCATATTATAAACAATAAGTTTACAGTAACCAGCTAAGAAATTTCGCCTCTTGTGAAGCTCTTCGATTTTCGAGTGCTCGTCGTGCTCGCCATCCTCTTCCTCGACGAAGACGTACTCCTGGATGAAATGATTAAGCATATTTTGCATGGACTGATCAGGTTCGTATACCAGCTGATGCAACAAGGGATTCGACTGATTCATCAGCTGATTGCAGAAGACCACCAGGAGATCGCAAATCGTATTGTACGCTTCCTCCCTGAGGATGGGCGGTGAGGGTGCACCAATTCCATCCCCACTGACAAAACTACGCATTGATCCCATGAATGCGTGTAGACGTTCCCTCAGCTGTCTACTCTCGTCCTCGCTACGACTTCCAGAATCATTAGCCTCCATAAGGTGACGCTGTCCCCAGAGGATGGCGAAGAAGCACGAACTTATGCAATACTTGATTGCTTCGTGAGGTAAGCACCTGGTTGGATCTTTAGCATCTTCGATGTCCTTGTAGAGAGAATCCCAGATGCCCCAGGGATTCATATCGTGACAGCTGTAGAATATAGAGACCTTCTTCAAGGAAAGCACCACATTGAATATCTCATCCTCGTCAGGATCTTCCTCGCCCTCAATGAGATTTCTGTACTCGTCGATGGCCTCTTTGTACTTATTAACGATTGAGTCTATCAGAGTGGATCTTGCTACGTCGCACCTAGTGAAAATCGCATGGCCTTCCACGCACATGTACTCTAGGGTCTTGGCGGCGGTATCCAAGACTTCGGTATCGTGCATCTTCTCCACGATCATATGAATTTTATTTAAGAGAGCCTCCAAGTTTTTTTCCTGTCTCGACTTCGTATATATGTCCAGGTCGAAGTACTGGGGTATAGCTAATAAATTAGCAACCTTCTCAGGATCCGCTCTGTATTTGTCCAGAAGAAGAGGTAACGTTTGAATAAAGTGTTCGGTAAGCCTCTGCTTGTCGTCCTGGACTTGCTTGAGTTCCTTCACCGAGAGGATCTTCCTAGTAGGTCCTCTACCGACAGGTGCTTCCCCAGTAGCCGCCTGTTTTATACAACAAACCATCAATTCTATCAAGGAAGTTTCCTTCTGGTTATCAAGAGCTTCCTCGTCAGGTCCAGCCTCTTCGAGTAACAAGTCCGTCATGCACTCCCAATCTTTCATCATCTGATTAGTCTCAATCAAAGAATCCACCAAGTAAGCACCATGCTCATGAAGTTCAGACTCTATGAAGAAGAGCACCAGGTCCCTAATTAAGGGCGTATTCGGGAGTCTCTTCTTTCCTCGCTTTGTCTTAACTCCAGCTACAGCTTCTTCGTCGGGTATGAATAATCGTTCGTTCAGAAATTCCCCAGCTGCTTGAGCTACAGCACGATGCGAAGAATACACCAGTTCGTATACATGCTCCGAATCCTTATCAGTCAGGATCTCTCGATGATGCTTCAGAATAGAGATCACCAGCTTAACCGCTTGGACAGCGACATCGTATTCCTTGTCCAGGGTCATGGCTACTATGCGGTCCTTAAATTTACTTGTAAATAATTCAAGCTTCGTCTTCAGCTCCTCCGACGCATAAAGAGGCTGTAATGCCTGAAGACACTTTAGCCTCACTTCGCCAACCTTATCATGGAGTGTCCATCCTGATAGAATTGCGCAAACAATTCACTGACAAATCTCTATTACTTATCATCTTAATTATCTATCGGTCATTACGTACCTATATATTTCAGGTAGGAATCATCAAGAAAATTCTGATGAAATTTTTTCATCCAGACACCAATCTCCGCCATGCAAATTGCACGTATCTCTGGCAAAGTGTCTCGATAACGATGCACGAAGACGGACTTGAACATGTAGGTCAACATATTTTTTATTTCATCCATATTCTCCTCAAGTTCCTTACGTTTCGCCATTAAAGATTCCAGCCTGTCGGCTGCCCTTTTTTCTCGAGCCTTTTGTCTCTCCGCTTCGTATTGACGTTGAGTGTTATCCAAATTTATGGAGACGGTCAAGGCGACGTCCACCAGGGCGGTCATCAATTTCATGGCTTATAGAAATAAATAAGATTATTAAGAATCAGAGACATCCAAAGATTCTACTTCATTTTAAAGGCATTACGTACCTGCAAGGGTAGCGGTGTGTCTGAATGCCCTCACTTGTGAATCGGATAACCCAGTCAAGAGAGAGATGACATTGTCCATTAAAAATTGATCATATATTATGGAATATTGGCACTGACGTACGAGAATCTGCACGAATTCACAGAAATTGGCACGGAATTTTTTCCACTGTTGTCCAGTCATGATTAAAGGATATTCGCCACTTTCCTTGAAGAGTCATAAAAACAGGATAAGATAATTTCACAGTGTCTGTTGCCAATAAATATTATAAAAAGTTATCGATCAATACCTCATCGAACTCTTCAGTCATTTTTCTAATAATGGCAACGTGCTCCATGGTGGCTTGCATTTCTGGTGTAATGCGTCCCTTGCATCCACTTCCATTAATAAAAAATTGCATTAACATTAAAAGAGCATTTTCACGGTTACTCTTGTACTTTTCAATCCAGTCATCGACGATACTCTGTAATTTTTTTTTGTACATTAAGGCAAGCCCTTGGATATTACTGGGTTATTAGATTTACATATACTTACAGTAAGAGACGATCGATTATTCCTAATAACATAGTAAAGGCTAGCCTCGTCTTCGAGGCTGTGTGGATGAAGAGCTCGTCTTCCTCGACCTCGTCCGCCTCCACCTCTACCACGACCACCTCCACCTCCACCGCCGCCACCACCACCACCACCACCTCCTCCTGCTCCTGCTACAGGTACATAGTCGGTGTCAATTTCTTTGTATTTGGGCTGCTGCACTGTTCCACCTAAGAACAAAAAATAAAGATAAATACTTGAACGTACCTTTGCTTAGATAGAAGACTAGAAAAATTAATTCACCGAAACATTACTACCTCGCAATCTAGCACGTGTATTTCTTGTAATTCTCATATTAGCTGGAGTCATTGGAGTTGACGGTTGTTCGAATAGTGCCGGAGCATCGAAAGTACTACCAGGCTGTTCCTGACCAGGCTGTTGTGAAGTTCCTGGAGAGCTATAACTCTCTGAGAAATAGTGTTCTGGTCTGTAACCAAGGGAAGAATACAATATTATATAAAAAAGATAAGAACATTATAAGATTGAGTTAGCACATATCAATCATACGTAGGATTGTGTATTGGTGTCCTCGATGGTTGATTGTACGAGGTATACGCAGAGTATGAATCTTGTTGGTCCCCTCCAGAATTGTCATTGAGTGGTGTCATTGGAGTCATCGGTGCCTCATACTCAGGAGGCACAGGATCATCCATTCGGATTCTTTTTCCTCCTCTACGATGCATCATCTTAACCGGTTATATATCTTTCTAAGTAATAAAAGGATATTAAATAAAACAGTCCAAAGAATGGATGATGAAACCTCAGAGAATCATTCGCATATTCGAATATAAATGTATGAATAAATTCACGAAAACCGCATTGCCACAATGAATCAAAGAAGATGTACGAGTAAATCAAGAAAAATTGTTATTGACGTTTATCTAATTTCTTTTTACGTGCTACGTTAACGCGGGAAGAATTCTTAGCGCCATTGATCGAAACTTTTGTGTTAGCGTCCAAGAATCAAAGAAATTTATATCCAATCTGTAATACCGACTGCTGCTAACATACTAAAATATATTGACTTTACCGACCGAAACAAAATTAAATCTTAAAAGTTCTCGTATAAACTTCAAAATGGCGTCACTATTTCGCGGTTCATTCAATGGCATCCTGCACAACATTTGTTAAATTAAATAAAACCATAAAATCTCTTCTCATCTTTAAAATACCATTCCTCCCATCCAAACAAATTAGACTTACTTTTCCACGTGAACATATGATCCTTTCGATACATTTATTCTTATATATCCATATTTATACACAGTAGTAGCTATTATTAATAATTATATAGTAGTTAGCAGTAGTGGCGTAATGCATTTTGCATTTTCTATCATTCGGTTAATATTTGACAAAAATACAAAAATTATTAAGGTATAATAATTATTACGAGAACGAACGCGCTTTGCTATGCGACACTTTATCATTTTTTTTTTTTTTTTCTTCATCTTTCAACTCAACTTTCCTTATCTCTTCTTTCCCCCGTTTCAATCTCTCTCTCTCTTACACTCATCTTTCTCATCATCCCTTGTTCAATCTAATCTTAAACTGCCTCTTTTCATTAATAAACAATCATTCAATTCTACCTTAAATTCTCCCTTTTACACTTACAACCTACGATAGTATGTACTTCTATACTTCATCCTCTGACACTAAACCATTTCTGTTTTTTTTTATTCATAATTTCTCATCTATTCCCATCGACACTCCAGTTCGCGTATCTCCTTAACTCATCCTACATTACACTTACTATATTTATCCTAAAAATTCATTAGCGTGTTTTCTGTGTCCCTTTGTAATTTTCATATTCCATCGTCTAATTCGTATGATCAGGTGAACGCGACAAGAAGCGCGTATCGCGTAAGACGGGCGACGCGGGTAAGAATAAAAATTAACAGAATATTACTTAATTAAAAGTCAAACGAAACAATGAAACTCTGTTCTCGACCGCGTGTTTCTTTTTCCTTATCCCTTCTCTTCGGAGCTTCGTATACCATTGCCGAATGTTACAGAACTGCATAATGAGACATTTTAACGAGTAGACTCGGATCAATTCAAGAGGTCAAGAGAGAAGGTCGTAGGTCAGCTCAGGACGATTTGAGAAATCGGAAATTTAATTAATTACGCGAATATTACAGTTTTCTCGTGTAAACAATATATCTGGTCTGTTATACAATAGAAGAGAGACTCAAAAGAAAAAAGCTAATTTCTAATAAGAACTTCTATAACGTCCCTTTCTTAATTTTAGAAACGCCCAAGACCCTAATACTACGTACTCTCGATTTATCTCTTTTTTGAGAGAAAAAAAAAACAGAAAAAAGAAGAAGACAGTGTTATACGCCGTGAGCACATTTCTTTTTCTCTTCTCTCTCGTATAAAACGCGAGTAAAATCTTTTCGCGAAGCAACAATAAAAGGTTTCTCGTTATCGTCAAGGTGTTCGATTAGAGTGTCCCGCGATTTTCTCAAAATTTCTTTTATTCTACTTAATTATTTTTCTTCGCTTTCTTTCATACCATGTTCTCGTTATCAATCGTCTAATTAATTGGCGCCAAACAAAATGTATATGCGATACGTACACACTCTCGAATTCACTCGACGAAAACATTTAATTGTTTTCTTATTAATTTTTTTGTTGTCTCTCAACCCTTTCCCTCTTTCTCTTTTCACGCACGCATACTCGCACTCTTTATCTCTCTCTCTCACTTTCTATACCACTTTTCTATTATCATTATTATTATCATATATATATATTCATCGAACTAACTAAGTAATTATATTAACGATAATCGATAGCCCGGCCATTGTCGGTGAACCCTTCGCCAGTGTCCCTGACGAGACGTAGGACAAGAAACGTTGACCGTAAAAGAAAACTCAAAATTGCAAAGACAAAGATAAATGAAAATGTAGATTAGGATAAATTTACAATGTGAATAGGCGCAAGGCAGTATCTCTAATACATATATGTATATACGCGTATATTGGTGAAAAGAAAATTTTTTTTTCAAGAACGCGAGGAAGATTGAGGGATGTTTCTGTTAATTCTCGAATTTTCTCGTTTCTCTCTTTTGACATACATATCCTGTTAGCATATACAAAGATAAATAAATTGTATAAACGCCAAGACTGCTAACACGAGAAATACTCTCCCTCCGTTTCTCCGTATCACCACACGGTTATCCTCTTTAGCGTTAATTAAACCTTTATTGGAGAACCATTATTATTCATTCTTACAACATTTTCAAGATACACGTTCGCGTTCCTCGTATGGAAAATCACGATGTCGATCGATTGGTTCTCCGAGCAACAGAAGCGATAAATGTAAAAGAGAAACAAGACCAAAAAAAAAGTAAATGAAATCTAAGGAGTGTGCAGGAAAAAAAAAAACGTAAAAGATGTTAAGTGGGGATAAATTAAAGACATTTGCGAGCCTGGGACAGTAACGTAAGGAGCGAATGATAATTGAGTCCTGCGAAAAATAAAAATCATTAATTGATACAAGCTTGCGGAATTACTAGAGAAAAAGAAGAGAAGAAAAAAAAAAAAAAGAAGAAAAATATAAATCCGTCACCCTTTTAAAAGGAGCGCTCGAAGAAACCGTACGAGCAATTGCACCAGTATACACCTTAAGGATCATCGACTAAGATGCGTGGACCCTGAGATGTTTTTGGATGTTTTCGCTATTTTTGATTTCACACGATCTAAGACAATCGGTGTTCTTGTCCTCTTCTTACTCGTAACGCTCCTTATACAAATCTTCCTCTAAAAGTTTCCTTTCCTTTGTTTTCCATCCTCGTGTCGATTACGTTCGTTAAAACTAGACTAAGCGTTAAGACGCAATGCCAAACGATATTTCTTTTCCTCCTTTGCTCTTTTTCTCTTTGTCACTCTCTCTCTCTCTCTCTTCAACTTCTACTCTCTTTCATTTGGCACGAGCACAGCTCCCAAACGGAATCGCATAAAAGACGTGATTGAAAAACAAAACAAAAAATAACAGTAATAAACATGGTTCCATCTACTTCCTACGTTCATTGACTTCAAAAAGATCATAGAAACCAAATATGGTCCAGATACTATAGGAACCTGTCATTGAATATATATATATATATATATAAATATATCTGGCACGACTCTATCGATAAATTCAAGTATACAAAGTGCACGAGAGCGAATAATTAAATTGAGTCTTTGTGACAAGAGTATGGTAAAACAAAAAATTGATATCACCTTTGGATGATAGTAAAGAGAGGCGGAAGTCAATGAGGAATAAGAAGTATACGGATGACAGAGAATTAGGACAACCGGAAGTATCAGAGGACGGAAATGAGGAAAGGAACGCAAAGACACGTTTCGCTAATTGCATTGATACGTCGTCGAGTTTCTCTATTGCGAATATTAAGTTGAATTTGGAAAATACAAAAATTACTAAACTCGGTGCGATATCGGTGCGATTTTGCTCGTTACGAAGTATCGAGCTACGTTACACGTTATTCTCTACTCTTAATAGATCACGCAATGGAATACAAATTTTCTTTTCTATATCATCTCGCGTGTCATTAAAAAAAAAAAAAAAAAATAAAGAGCGAAAACAGTCTCATCCCTAGTGCTGGCAAGATGAGGAGAGACTTATCGCAGGCAAAGTACTCTCTCGTCATTTTAGCCAGATTACCTCTCGTTCGTGTATTATCCTGTCCGTTTGTAGTGTTAAAAAAAAAAGCAAGACAAAATTCTCAAACATTCATTAGCTAATTTTCATTTACTCTCACAGCTGCATACACGCGCGCACGCTTTCACGTTCTCTCTCTCTCTCTCTCTCGCTCTAATACGCTCGTAGTCGCTCGCTTTCTTTGTTAAACGCTACGTTTGAATATACAGATACCTTTTTCCCGTAACTCGCACGTGACTCGCAGTCATATAATTAAAAAAAAAAGAAGAAATAAAAAAGAGAAAAGTAAAACGCTCAAAGAAAATTCGCTGGGCTCCCTCTCTCTCTCTCTCTCTCTATTTGAATCTGCTAAGAAGAATTCGCAACCGAAAAAAAAAAAGAAAGAATCGCATAATCGTTGCCTCGCCACGTGTAACATCAATCTCGTCCTGATTACTCTCCTAACACCCTTTATTTTGTCTACGTTGATATATCTAAAGCTCCGAAAAAAAAGGAGCCAACGCCCAGCTTAATACGAAGTTTCAAACATAAATCCTTTTTTACGGGCATTGAATTTTCACCTATATCTTTTACGTTTTTATTTTTATTTTTATTTTTTTTTTTCACGAAGGCGAATCCCCTCCTTTGATCTTCCCTTTTTGTTAGTTTATATTTTTGCCACCGACAAATAACGGGACGCTCATCCGTATGCCAGATATCTCTAAATTGTAAGTCCGTTCTCATCTTAATTACGTGATACGTCAGAGGATGACGTTGGTTGTTGATGTCTAAACTTCGTGTCTTTCACGATGGAGCGGGACAAGGATGTCTTGTGTAGCATCTTTACCAAAGAGTATAGCAATGTGTGTATTTCGAGGGTATTCGTGAAGTGTCAAATGAGGATGGAGTGATGGTGGGTTAAGAGAGGGGTGGGCTGACGGTCCATCCTGATCTCCATTGTCGGTAGAATCCTGAGGGAGTCCTTTTAGTTACCGCTAGTCCAGTAATTGGAACTGTAGCCAGGCTTGGCCTGGGCTTTGTTCTGGGAGCTTGCGTTGGATCTTTGGCCGGTGCTACTACCGCCATCTGGATGCAGTGGCTGGTGAAGCTGATGGGGCATCGTCGGAATAAAAAGATGAGGCGTGGCGTAGCCACCAGGCATTCCAGCGCTTTGACTTCCGGTAAGACCGAAAGGCGGTGGTGTCGCCGAGTGAAAAGTTTGTTTGTCGTAAGACTGCTGAAAGAATGTTGGATGTTAAGCAAGGTATTGAATTTTTGTAAAGTGTAGTACCATTATCTATTATAGAGGGCGATACTCACGTTGACTTTACTCAAAGCTACGTGGCTTTTGGCATACATGGTGGCGTTGATGTCAGCTGCAGACGATCCTCCGGAGTTTGTATTACCAGTAGAGGCTCCCGTTTTGCCTGCCTGTGTTCCGGTGTAACCACTACCAGCACCTTTATATTCCCCAGTAGGTCCAGCGCTGGCTAAAGCATCGTAGCTTGCGCCACCACCGTAACCCGAGCCGTAGCTACCTGGTTTGGCGCTGTAGGCACCGCTGTTCGTTCCTGCGTTTCCGGCTGTAGCTATCTGCTGCAATTGTATATCAAGATACGGATTAAAGACATCTATAACTTTAATGTACAGCTAGAAAGGAACTCGGAGTCTTACAGGATAGATTGTAGGAGTCCCGAACTGGAAACTGCCTGGCATAAAACCTCCTCCATAGGTCAAGTATGCGTAGCCGGGTGGTAAGGTCGGGTTCATCATTGGTTGTTGATGCTGCGTTGCAGTCTGTAAATATAAAGAATCAAAGATTGAGAGGATCGTCCGGAAGAAGAGATGCAGATACAGGTCACCCTGAGATACCCTTACCTGTTGCGACATCGTAGAAGGAACGGGTGAAGCATTGCTGTCATTTCTAGCGAATCTGCCATCGCTAATACTGGTGTAGGCACCTTGTACGCCCTGTACTCCCTGGACACCCTGCACGCCCGTCAGAGCATCACCTCGACCACCTCCAAGACTTGTCGCAGGACCGGTCGTCTGATAGCCCAGAGCCGCGTCATAGTAACCAGTAGTTGGCTGCAGGTTAGTCAGGGAGGCCAAACACAAAACTACATGCATACACTGTGTACTCCAGATACGAGGAGACTAGCTAATATCTAATAACTACGCGGAAGAACCAGGTCAGGAGGAGCGGCGAGCGGCCAGCTGTGTCTATGTGCGTGTGTCTTTTTCTTTCTATTTTAATGAATTTACAAGGAACTCTAGACTTGTCTCTCTCTTCGTATATTTATTTTATAGTCACCCTTTTGAATCTTTCAAAAATTTTGTCTTTTGACATGAAATCACTCGCTACTTTCGTTCATTCTTTTATGTCTTCTATCTCTCTCTATCTCTCTCTCTCAAAGCACACGTACCCATGCAGGCACGCGCGCACGTCCACACGACACAGTAATTTCACTTCGTTCCACGTTCCCTCTGAGAAAAGACGCGAACGACTCCGCACAGTTCACCAAGCAAGACACAGCTTCATTTCGTGCTTAAAGGCTAATTAATAAGTAGGATTCAATATCTAATCTCAAGGCATATCCAATATACAACACCCTTGACGACGAATATAAGGAAAGTCCAACAAAGAAGAATAGAAGAAGAGAAACAGTAGGTAGAGAGTACATCATCCAAGTTCAGGATCAAGCTATAACATCTACGAGTACATAATGTACAGGCTGTGTACTATCTCGTTCGGATAACCTTCAGAGACTGAATTTAATAGTGAGACATCGTGTATAAAATGTTGATGAAAAGGTCTTTTAAGGATCTAATAATTGTCGTGGTGAAGGAATTGGAGAGTCTAACGTTTGGAAGATAACAAAAAAAATTATACAAAAAAGAAAAAGACAAAAAATCAAATTACAAGAGAACGAAACATAAATGTGACGAGGGTAAATAAAATTTGAAAAATTCGAGCGGCTACCAAGCACCATAAAAAATATTTTCCTGTGGTCATTTAGCGGATATATACTTAAACGAATCCATAATAATGTGCAGTGATACGTTTACTCATAAAGCAGGGACTGACCATGTGCGGTATTCTCTGTTGCATCAGTTGAAGATCTTCATAGCTGTACATAGGTTGCTGAAAGGCGGCGTAGGGCATACCCTGACCCATGATGTACTGATGACTGAGCATGGGAGTCATACTTCCAGCTGCGCCACCACCAGTCATACTTCCTGTTCCACCGCTGCCGGTTACGACACCGCTGGACGTGCTCTTGGGTACAGCTACACCGGGAGGAAGTAAATGAAATATCAATGAAATTGACTATACAGGTAGGCAACAGGTACAATTCTGAAGGGACCAAAGATCAACTAACCATTTGAACTTGTAACTTTGGTCTGAGAGCTGTTGACCGAGGCAGAGGTTAATCCCAAAGTCGGTGCCGTGGTAGTGGCCAACGACCCGGCGGACGTCGTCGTGTTGCTGTCGTACTGAGAATCCTTGTTAGAACTACTGTTCAGCTTATGATTGTGAGAACCAGTTTGAGGTTGAGTTCCATAACTGCCATAAGCACTGGCGTAAACCTGATAAAAGACCCATGAGTTATTGGGGACGATTAAGAAAGAGGCTGAACGAAAGGAGACGTGAAAATGGTGTATCTTACGGATTGAGCCGCACTCTGATAACCACCGGATGCCTGCGTAATGGGCGAAGTGAAAGTGGTAACGGATGGCTGATAAGCTTGTGGAGCTGATTGAAACGAGGATGAACCTTGATACCCAGTCGTCTGGTATCCTGAATTGCTATTCGACGCGGTGTTCGTCGCGACGGATTGTGGTTGATATTGAGACGTAGTCGTTGGAGCGTAACCACTCGCTGACTGATAACTCTATAACGTTAGGATCAGAATTAAATAAAATTGGCAGGAGTTTGATCAGCGTTGATCAATTAAAGAAATTGAATTACGCTCAAGATACGGGATGATAGCCGTCTGGTGGTTAGATGGGATAATCGTTTACCTGATTAGCGGTGGTCGTCTGGTTATAACCTGAGGACGTGGACGCAGAAGGGGAAGATTGGCTGAAGGTAGAAGCGTTGGACTGCGGATACGAGGACGCGGTGTTGTAACCTGCCTGCGATACCGTCGCGCTACCCGAGTAGCTGTTGCTGTTTCCGCCAGATGCCGTTGGGAAGGAAGATTGCGTTGACTGTGCATTCGTCGAGTAGGCATTGTAGTTTGGCGTGGCACTAGGTTGCTGGTAGCTACCCTTCTGGGACTGATAGCTGGGTGTCGTTCCGTACGGCGCTGCGTTACCTGGTGAAACCTGGGTGCCAAACTCCTGTTTCATGTCCAGAGATTGTCCTGCATTCGTTCCACGTCCAGTGAAGCCACCTTGGGAGTTCAACGAGTGATCCCCAGAGACCGGTAGGCTCTCGCTGTTCGATAACTAAATAAAAATACAAAAAATTTAATATCCCATTATAATCTCACTCAGTATTATTAGCTAATTCCCATGACAATCTCTACGTCCCTATTCTTTGCATTATCAATCATACTCACCATCTGCGAGGCAGCGTTGAATTGATTGCTGGCTGTCTGACTTGACTCAATTTCCAAAGAATTCGAAGAATTCGCAACGTTTCCAGGATTTCCAGCAGGACTGACATCCAGGCCGCTGATGGCCGAGTTCGCAGAGTTGTATTTCTCCGTGACAGAGCCATCTAACGAGCCAGAATCGCTACCGAATTCAAGAGCGCCAAATTGCACGTCCAGGAAGCCGATGCCACTGTTCACAGCGTCGCCAGGCATCTCTACCGCACTCGATGGAATTTTCGAAGGTGGTGGTACCCTTGGTCGTTGTTTAGGTTGTCTCTGGGGCTGCTGAGAGACGCAAGTGTTTAATATCATAGTGCACGTTTACCGTTCAATGTTTCATAAGCATGATTGATGTTTCTCTTTGTTTTATCATAGTAATAATAATAATACTTCAACACACCTGGTTACTCATCGCTGACGAGAATGGCGTCTGAGCTGCGGCAGCCTTAAGACTCTCGCTCGTCTGCTGAGTGAGTTGTGTCAAGTACTGAGTCTGAGCAGCTGTAAGAACGCCGCCACCAACAACACTAGGTTGCTGAGAGAGCTGCATCGCCGGCATGCTCAGAACAGAAGGTTGTTGCGACTGTTGTACCTGCTGAGCCTGTTGCGACTGTTGTGATTGCGCTTGTCCTGGTTGCACAGATGGCTGCTGCTGAACTTGCTGAACGAGTGATTGTTGCTGAAGTTGTTGTGGTTGGATCACAGGCATCTCTGAGAGCTTGGATAAATCCTGGGCGAGGAATGAAAATAAATATCAGGAAGATCCAGGTGTCTTATAATAGAGAGAAAACGTTGCTGTTTAATATCTTACATCTTGTTGCTGCTGTTGTAGCGGTGACAAGGTTAAGGTCTGAACAGGCTGAGAATCCTGAGGCTTCGTTTCCTCGAGCGTCGTAGATGACTCGATGACAGTGGTGCTAGGGGTGAAGACTTTGGTATCCGCCAGTGAACCAGTGTACTCCTCGTTGTCCCAATCTTCTGTCGGTCCCAAATTATTCCAGGCATCTTGGTAAGAGCAAACACAAGGTCGTGCAAAACTCTCTCGACTATTATGTCGGGTAGTTCGGAACGAGCGTGAGTTTACAGCGAGGATAAGGAAGAGGGACTTACCCATTTTCGGTTCCTGGGTACTCTGTTGTTGCTGCTCCTCGCTGCCCGTCCAAGTATCAATCGGACGGCTGAAACTGTGAGCCGAGGATGAGGATGCGTGGTCACCGCGATTTGCAAAAGTTCGAGGTCCTAACCCTCGACCTCCCCCTCGTCCACCTCGACCTGATCTAGGTGGTCCGCCTCTACCGCCACGTCTGTTACCACTGAACCCGCTATCCCTTGCATTGTCTTCCATGTTCCTCTCGTTCTCCTTATTTTCTCGTCCACGCCCTGAGGTTTAGAGAGAAACAGGTATGAGACAGCGTTTAAAACGTTTAAAAATGTATTGTGAAACAATTTTTTATTGAATGGTTACTCACATCCACGATTGTCATGATTCGCACCACGTCCGCGCATTCGGGGAGGTCCTCCACCTCGCTGATTACGCCTTTCTTCCCAGTCACCACTCTCTTCCTGACCGATAGACTGATCAGCATTCTGCTTTGAACCAGCTGGCTGACGAGCCTTCTTCTTCTTAACTTCCCACTCGGTCATGACACCCTCGAGGAGATCGTTGACCGCGCGATCAAAATCTCCATCGTTGTCATGCAAGGCCATGATGACCTCGTCTTCAGAGCGCCGTGTCATGTCCATGACTTGCTTGACACGTTCCTTGAAAACGGGATCTTCACCACCTCCCATCCGAGTGTCAATGATTTGTGGGTGCCGCATCTGATCAGCATTCAGCTGTAATGTCATGAACTTCAAAATTCTATATAACATGCTTTCGCTGTTATAATTACATTGTATTTTTATATCCCGTGCTAAGAGAAGGTTGTACAGGAAAACAGGAAAGAATTAATACATTCGTTATACTTTCTTCTTAACCGGATAACCAATTGGACTCTTACTGACCTGGGTTTTATCATGTTTAGCCGTGTCCATGGATTTGGATGGGTGATGGTCTGATTTGCCGTGTTGCTGTGACGACTTGTTCTTATTGGCGCCTCTCCCGCCGGAGGACACCGACGATTTGTTGCTTGAACTCATTGTCAACTAAATTCCCACTCACCTACTTCACTCACCTATCACACTATGTACACTCGCTATTTACAGTCTGAAACATAAAGCCAAAGATAAAATAACAATAAGTAATACCAAACACTTCCTAATATTTCATGAAATATATATCATTGATTTAACAAAACATTTTTACATAAACTGCCTGCCTGTATCAGAGATATCAGTAACAATCTATCCAAAGACCAAAATGCTACCTTCAAAAATATAAATTACCAAGGTGTTTGAAAACGTGAAATGGAACATGATGAAAAATATGTGGAGTAAAATTAAGAAAAAAAAAAAGATGAAAAACGAAACGAAGCCCGTGGAAAAAGAGAATGAAATGGCTGAGAGCCAACAATGAAATGCCTCAAGTAAGCTGAAGGTGCAAAGAGGAACTGAGCTGAAAGATTTAAGAAACTAGAAAAAGAGATTACACCAAAATTAAAGAGACTCGAGGAAAATTGAAAACTGAGTTTTTTCGTAAAGACAACGAGGACACAAAAGAAGATACAGGAATGGGCCGGTCGAGTAGCTCGCGTACGTTCGCATAGGTTCATATGGAAGGATGATTGGCGTGGGTCGTAAAGTCAAAAAAACCATAAGCAATGTTGGGTGAGGCCCAGTCCAGAATGTTTGAGATGGGCCCGTATCGCGAATGGCCATTTGGGCCTACGTGAAAAGTTTAGAAGGACCATGTGCACGACGGACGCCATTTGTGGGCTTGAGGAAGGCTTGTCAACCATCGTCGCCGTGGCGGAGGCATCGATAGGTGTTCAGAAACCTCGCCGAGTCGAGAAATGCGGGTAACTCACGGATTTTCCGGATGGAGGACGCGTCCTCGAGGGGCGCGGAATGGCCGGGCACGCAGAATTCGCAAGGTTTAGCTTTTCGGTGCCGCGGCGCGCGAAAAACCACGAAAAAAACAACGAATTTCCCCGTACCTGGTTAGTGCGCTCAAAACGCAGCTCGGTCACGTGACCCCCCCACTGTTAAGTCATAAACTTCCCCACTACTCTCAACGCTCGACGCTAAATCCACCAATTAGTGAGACGAATGAATCCCCACTCTCGCACCGCGTGATCACTGACGCTTTGGAAGAAGAACCACGCGAACTCTAACGTCCATTTCTTCAACTAGTTTTATCACTATGTAATAAGTGCCTCGGAAACAATATCCCTATATGTCACTACGTTTTGTAGAGTTATCAAAGAAATATTCACTGTCTGAAAAATAATATACTTCTCTTTAGTGCACTAATGAGCTTGAACTAATATACAAAATAAGAAAATTTTACTCATATTAACTTGTATTTATACTTTTAATATAGTTTGAATTATAGGAAATTTTTTTTAACTCTATTACTTTAAGTGATTAATCTTGATTCATTAGATTGCATGTGTACAGTCACAGATGGCAGCATCAATTAATTCTTGTAGACCCGAATAACCTTAAGTTGTGTTTTAAATATATAGGGAAAGTAAGAATAATTGAAAAATAAGACAATGCCGCGAATGCCATTGCACCCTGCTTCGGGAACAGGAAGAATAAATCCTTTAGCTAAGAAAGTCATTAGATTTGTTAGATATGGCTGTACTAACAGACCATTCTATCACATTGTTGTGATGGAGGTAAGCAATCTACAAATCATGCAACTATAGATATTCTTATGTGCTTGTGTCAGGATTTTTAATTAGAAATTATGACAATAAAATTAATCAGCTAATCTCTTCTGTATATTCTAGGCGTACAAAGAGCAACGCAAACCTCCGACAGAACAGTTAGGCACGTATGATTCTTGTGTCAATGTACATAACGAAAGACTGGTATCATTCAACTTTGAAAGAATACGTTACTGGCTTGGAAGAGGAGCTGTACCATCAAAACCAGTAGCTGAATTATTAGGACTTGCTGGATTCTTTCCCATCCATCCTAGATCCTATATGAGAGCATGGAGGCATAGAAGATCGGATGACGAGCAAGCATTGCAAGCTAAAGATGCTGAAGAGGAATCGAAAGAAGCATCCCAGACTTCTTAGATAATTCAATCTCTTCAGACACAATAAATTCTTGTCCTTAATATTCCTCTATATAGATAGTATATTTTCATTTGTATATAAAAACTCCATACTCAGGAATAAAAAACTCTGACAGTAGTCTCCATACAGATTCGCATTTAAACTTAACCGTCTTTTCGTTTCATCTAATCCTAAGATCGTTTCAAGATCTTTTTTATTCGTAAAAACAAAGACGTAAAGAAAAAAAAAAAAAATTCCCCAGGTGAGGCTCGAACTCACAACCCCGGCATTGCTCACGAATTTACTGTCTTATAAGTACCGTGCGCTAACCAATTGCGCCACTGGGGACTTGTGGCTGGAGTTTTTTAAATATATCTTATAAATGAAGCAATCTAATTTTCATTAAATTTGACGTAATTAATCAGAGAGGCTCATTAAAAAGTGTCATTGAAATAAGAAAAGATGATATTTCATTTCCGTAGTTCTTGCGTCATTATAAGATTCTTAAGAATATGTTAATAGTGTGTACTACGAGATCATCCTTGAACTTTCCATAAGTAGCATTCCTCATCACTTCCTGTAATAATTTTCATAATTTCATAATAATCTCTATAAATTTCTAGCATTTTATAATACTCCTTTCTCGTAAGGCAAACGTCGTACATTTTTTGACGTTCCAAAAGAGTTCATCATGTTGCACAAAAGTCCTTCAAATAATTTCCAGGAATACCCCGGTGCGGATCGTCGTTGCGTTAAATGTAACACATCAAAAAATTCCGCATTACATTAGAATTACGTTACAATCTTAATAAAGTATTCAACAAATAACATCATCAAAACAACATCAGTAACAAGGAAGGAGAAGTAACATTGGCTCTTCAATATTAAAGAGCAGCAGGTTTTCCGGTTGGGTTCCAGTGTCGATAGCGTTTCGCATTATAGAACATCTTCGCCGTCGGCATAACGTTTTACTTCTTCGCTATCTCTTAATATTTGATATCAGGATTAATAACGAGATGATGTTTTACTATTACAAACTTACGGGAATATCTTTGGTGTTTTTTTTAAATTTTGCTAAGGGTGCTAAAGAAATTAGTGAAAATAATGTAGTTCTGGAGAGCAACGTAAAACCTCAGGACTCAAAGAACGGTCCCGTTATTCAAAGTTCCTTAGGATATCTTAAAGGCAAATGGCTTCGTTCACCCAGTGGAAAATTTTACGCGGCTTTTAAGGGTGTACCTTATGCAAAACCACCCATTGGAGAACTGCGCTTTGAGGTATTTTATATATTTAAGGATATTAAAATATATATCATTAAAAATGTTAACGCGTGCACCAACGTCAGTTTTCGCAGTGTAATTACACATTGGTAAATGCGCGTCGACGCGTCGCTCATCCTACTTAAAGGAGAAGAAAAAACGTCTCTAACGAATAGTATTAAATAATTATAGATAAAGTAAATTGAATGTAATTAATTAATCATAGCGTCCTCAACCTGCTGAGCCTTGGACAGGTGTAAGGGAAGCTCTTAGACACGGAAGTCAATGTCCTCAACGTTTATGGGTACTGGATATCAGCCTCGGACGAGAAGACTGCCTTTATTTGAATGTTTATACACCACGGGTAAACACGGAAACCTGACAACATCAGAAAATATATTATAATTCATAATTCATCAACAATTTAGCCAAAATATTTATATGCGAGTAACGAATGCGCTGTCATTTTTCTACAGCTGACAGAGAATCATGATAATGACATTAAAGCAACAAGGAAATTGCTGCCAATAATCTTCTTTATACACGGTGGCACTTATACAGTAGGATCTGGAGATATGGATGATTACCTATACGGTCCTGACTTTTTCATGGAAGAGGATGTTATACTGGTTACAATTAATTATCGTCTTGGCGCTTTGGGTTTTCTCTCCTTGGATAACGTTGTACCTGGGAATATGGGGTTGAAGGATCAGGCGATGGCTCTTCAATGGGTTCAGGATAATGCTGATGTCCTGGGTGGAGATAAAAACAGAATTATACTGATGGGTCAAAGTGCTGGTGGTGCTTCTGCCCAGTATCACTCTCTTCAACGTCACTCTAGATCTCTAATATCAGGCGTTATTGCTCAGAGCGGTTCAGTTTTGACACCCTGGGCTTTTACGAAACCTGGAATACAGGCTGAGAGGACCAGAAGACTTGCCAGAGCTGTTAATTGTTCGGTTGGAGATTCTCGAGCGATTATTAATTGCCTTAAAAGTGTGCATCCTTTTGATATAGTAAAATATCAATTTCCCACGAATCTCGTAAGGATATTCTCTGTTTGATTTTAAATTATTGATAGTTTGAAGCATTTCTTTTATTCATTTCCTTCAAGGACATCGAACAACTTCCGATTGGTGTGACTTTTACTCCTACGGTGGAACCAGCTGGTACAATTAATCCTTTTCTGGAAGCGTGTCCAACGACACTTTTGACTAAATCGGTTTCAAGAAAAATACCTTTTCTCACTGGATATACTACTGCGGAGGGACTCTTCTTTGTCGATAGCATTGGTAAACTAATGAAAAATATTTAATCGTACCTTTTGCGTGAGATAATTAATTTTTCTATCTTTCAGTGGCCATGATAAATCCTTTAGTTCGAAAAGCTGTACTTAAACGATTGGGAATAGAAAAAGAAATTATTCAACAGGATCAACAATTCAAAAGTAAAAGATCCAATGTTACTTCGAATGAAAGCAATATTCGAATAGAGAGTGCAGCAATTTTGAAAAACAATATTTTGGACCGCTTTCTAATAGGAACAGCTTATCGTATCCTTGGTGATCATGAGTTCAAAATGCCAGTATTAGTAGGATCCAAATTCTATGCTATGTCTGGAGCTAGCGTTTACCTCTATCACTTTGCTTTTACTGGAAAAAATAATTTTTTACGACTTTTCCATGATAACGTCACAGGTAGGAAACGGAAATGTGATCAATAATCTTCCAATAAAAGAATATAAGTATAATATACAAACGCTATGTTCTTTAGAAGCTACTCATATGGATGAACTTCCGTATCAGTTTAAAGGAAGAGGTATTTTTGGTGGTTTAGCACAATTTGAAAATACAACTTCTAATGAAAACAATCTATCCAAGGCAATTATATGGATGTGGGCCAATTTTGCTAAAACAGGGTAAACTCATTTGTAGTTTCTTTTGAAAGTTTCTCATTATAAAAAATGACATATATATATGTATTTTTGCTTATTTATAGTAATCCAACACCAAGAGGAAGTCCCATCCGGTGGCCAGCAAATTCAAGGAAGATTCTTGTATTTGATAATCCAGACTTGTTGGTTATTAGAGATGCACCGGTTATGAACAATTGGAGCTCATTAATAGACACGCATTGTCCTTAGTTATTAATTAGTCAATTCTAAGTATTACGTAGAAAAATATTTATTGTGGATAATGGCACGAGATAGGTAAATAGAAAATAGAAATAAAAAACTTGTTAAATACTGAGAAATGGTTAAGGTGCGTAGAAGTTTCGTTATTCTCTGAATTCACCAATCGCATCGAACAGATCCGACCATATTTTCACCAATTCAGCTTCGTTGAAACTTTTCCTGTGAAAATTCTTCATTATTTCAGAATTCTCTTTCATAAACTCTAACCCTGTAAAACGTGTATTTATTCGTTAATGCTATTTAATGTAAGTTTTATATTTGATATAACTCGAATACAAAAATATATCTTACCTGAACCCCCAGCCCATATTTTAAATTTGTGATCAATGCGGGAAGACCTTTCGGTATATTTCAAGAACCATTGAATCTTTATAGAATTAACTTCATCCTCTTCTTGTAAATCGATGAGAATAAGAAAGCCACCCATATCTTCGTCACATTGCTTCACCGTTGCATACTCGTAATTGTTCATCGTGGTCAATATTTTCACTCTCAATACACATTGTTCCGAATGATCTGATAAAACTTGTATAAAATAGAAAAAATACTTTACAAATCAATATCCAATTAATAACTCTTCAGAGGATTTTCATGTAATCGTGTCTCACCAGTTATCATACGTGAGAAACTCTTTGTAGTTGCAAAACTTTGTACCCAGGGTGTAATTTCTAATAAATAACAGTCAGCCATACCGATAAAGTGGCACGTTACGTCAAGGACCTTTATTTGAGACTCATCCTAAAAATGTATGTATGTAAAATTAGTAACGTTATCAGGATTTTTAATTTTACTTCTGACTTACTTTGGTCTCCACTGTCAAATCGAGAAAGAATCTTGCTACTTTCATTTTCACGTATGCAGTATACAAGTACGTGTTGTGGTGCAACCACTTTCTGTCGACATTCTTAAAACTAACTCCATTGGCATGACGAGATGCATCGCAAAGATGTTTTGCTATTTTTCCATCACTGATGGATTGTCCTGAATCAACAGCGGAGCGTCCATCTCCAAAAATCCTAAATATAATAATGGAAAGATGAAGAATGCTCGATATCTACAATATAAAATGACATGGTTGCAAGCAAAATTACTTCTTTAGAGAAAATTTATATCGGCGACATTGATTTGCGATTCTTTCTGATTTCTCCCTTAATTCAACGACTTTTTTCAAAAGTTCAGACTTGCTCCTTTGCAGTTCCAAAAGCTCCGGATCTTCAACCTCCAGCGATTAGAAAACATTAAAAATTGAGAAGCATATACTAAAAGCTATTTAAAAAAAAAAAAAGAAAAACAGGAATAAATACCTTGTCCGTCATATTTAATAGTAACAAATTATTTAATAAAAAGTAACCTTATTGTACTTATTGTAAATAATATGTTTAACCGTGCTATTCATAATGAAAATAATAATTCCAATTAATGTAAAGGAAGCGGCACCTGCCGAAAAACTCCTGCGCCATCTTCAAATTGCATAACAAACTTGTACTCAGAGTAACAAGTATTGAGCGTCTTACAGAGATGACGCCACATACATTTTCCAAAAAAAAAAACCATCAACCCTCAATCGTCCATTTTATGAACTACACCAGCTTGCCTATGTACAACAAGAAATTCATATTTGTGCTAATATATCGGATTTCTATAATGAATGAACATACATAATCTTCCCAGTTTCCTAAAAGAAATAATATACCAAGAAAATCTATATAATCACAAGTTAATTTTTCGATAATTCGCAAGAAACAGGAATCAATATACACATGCAGCACACTTTGAAAATTCCAGGAACCTACACAGTGCTGTAGGAAAAAGACGTCGGATCTTTAGAGAGCAGCTTTCCAGTAAGGTATCCAATAAATCACCGTATACCATTCTACATCTTCCAAAAGGCTAATAGTAAGCTAATAGCTCTGCCTACCGATAAAAATTCATTAAAGTCTCCCTAAACTCCAAGAAATTTGTATAGAGCGTCATAACCGAATGTATCCAGAAGCAATAATAATCGTAGAGAGTAAGGTATCTCGGGGCGCAATGTCCGCCATCCGCCGCCGCCCTCTATATTGATCAAGTTAGATTTTATAAATAGGCGCGCTGATAAGATCTTGCAAATTGGTAGTGATCGCGAATTCTTTTTCGTTAAATAGACAATTTTCTACGTGAATACAGTGATGGACAACCGATGTCAATAACGCGACGTAATAGTTGCTCCATGACGTCACGCGTGAGTTACACAAGCGTCATCGGTCAGTCTATTGCAGTCTATTGTTGAAAAGTTGGCTGAACGAACCAAAAATACGTGCTTTTGGTGAAGCTTTGTGCTCGACGTTATTTACTGGTTATTAATTGAAGACGCGAAGATTATAGCATCTTAAACATCGTCCTAATCGACGTCGTCATTGTCATCCTCTGGTTCATTCTCTTGCTGTGGGCTGGCAGCCTGACTAATTCGCTCCTATCTACTTGTAACGTAAGCTTCAAAAGAATATTGCAATCAGGCTGATTCCCTCCGACTCCTCCCCGCCATTTCTTAGATGGAAATCATTTGCAGTATGTAAACAGTTGAGCTTCATTCCTTATAGAATATAGTTATTGTTATAATATCTGAATTTATCGAAGGATCTTTTGTTTTGATTAATAAAATTAGTCGTCTGTTGTTGGACAGCTTTGACAGGTGTAAGAGTAGAGTTTTATTTTATTGTTGGTCATCGGTATGTCTTTTGGAAGATTTTATATATTATGTTATGGATCTTTTTTTTTTTTCATTGATTTCAGGTAAACAACTGGTTAAGATGTCGATGCAACAGTTTTGTTTGCGCTGGAACAATCATCAGCCGAACTTTATATCAGTTTTCTCCAGTCTGTTGAATAATGAAACTTTGGTTGATGTCACATTGGCTGCTGAGGGACGACACTTACAGGCACATAAAGTTGTCTTGTCTGCGTGTAGCACATATTTTCAATCGCTCTTTACTGTCAATCCCTGTCAGCATCCCATTGTCATTCTTAAGGATGTTAAATTCTCTGATCTCAAAATCATGGTAGATTTTATGTACTATGGAGAAGTTAATGTCTCGCAGGATCAATTACCATCGATTATTAAAGTAAATATATTAGATATAAAGCATGGATTTTATTTAATTTCATGTTTGTTAACGTGTCTTGTTGTGTTTTAGACCGCAGAGAGTCTAAAGATAAAAGGTTTAGCAGAGATGCACACAGCCAATTTGACAAAATGGCCAAGCGGTGGATGTGAACCTGGTGGAGGAGACAGAGGTGAATCATGTTCGCCGACACCATCGCCATTGTCACCGTCGTTCCGGAGAAAACGACTACGGAAAACTTCCACAGGGTCAACCTCGGGCTCTGGAGAGAAACAAGAGGAAATAAATGAGATCACCTTGGTGGCAACGAACGTGGTAAAGCCTGAACCTTTAATCGTCTCGCAGGAAAGTGGAGAAAATCTAAGAAGACCATTGAACACCAGTACGGAGTCCCAGGGCAGTATCGATGAAGACCAAATATCTATTGTAAGTCTTTAAATAACCTTAAAATCTTAAATACCATTAAGACATTTCATTACCATGAACAATGCTAACAAGATTCTCTTCTCGTAGATGAGTAACATGGAGAGTAGCTCAGCCACTACTCCAGCACAGAGTGAAGGTTCGATGCAGGATGTCAGCAGTCAACAGTCTAGTTCAAATGTTGGACAAAGTTCAGTCCCACCTCAACCACCGGCTCACCAAGGTAAGAATTACTCAATATAATTAAGCCTCGCATTTAATTGGCCGCTTTAATCCGTAATTGTTACAATTCGTTGTACGCGTTGGGAAAATTCCATGAAAGCTAAACAAATTTCTATCAATAAAATTGAAAGGAAAGGAAAACAAAGTTATATGGGAAAATGACTGTTGATAGTATCTAGGAGGGGCTTTGGATGCACCATGGTATGGGCAATAAGATAATTTCATGCATTTTCAAGGTACAATAGGCAAATAAACAAATATACAGCGAGCACTCTAATTCACTCCGGCGTTTTACAAAAGACACGACGCGATGCTCTTGATCAATATTTTCCTTAACCAGAGATTGGCTTATAATATCGGAAACGTGTGTATTTTCAAAAGTAAAGAGTCTTCTGCGATTAGCAAGACTCTATTCTCCGGCCCTTTCTTTCCCTTTACTCCTATCCTCTTGGCTATTTTCCTTTCTTTCAATTTTATATTATTCTCTATTATTGTCTCGTCCTCTCTTGTCTTGTCGTGTCTTGTCTCTCGTATCTTCGCCATTTGTAAATATCTCAATAATGTCACTAATTATCAATCAGACAATTCGCATTGTACGACGTCACTATAGGTAACGCAATACGTAACAGGTATTTTAGAGTATTAAAGAAAAAGTAAAAGATTTTTCAAAAAAAATCTTGGATCACAAGGATATATGCTGGCACAGATGCGTTCAAGTATGTAGCATAAAAAAAAAGGATAAATGGAATCGAGAATCGTTTGACATGACAAAAGAGCGAAAAGTATAATATACAAACGTGATTAAAGAAAGATCTAGAAAACATACTCAATATCGATATTAGCTTTCTCATTCATTAAAATCACACCATGGCATACAGATACCTAGGACTTTTAATAATCAAAAGTGACTAACTGCTTAGTTTCAATTGTCTTATCCGAAAGAAATATCTCTCTATTTCTCAAACTGTCCACGTGTTTCTCGTCGATTCTCGGCCATTAGAAACGAACGAAAAAGAACGAAAACAATTATTCAAGTACGTCATCGTCGTCGTCACCGTCACCACAGCCATCTCCGTTGTCGCCGTCACCTTCGTTGTTGTTGTCGTCGTCGCCGTCGCCGTCGTCGTCGTCGCCGCTGCCGTCGTCGTCGTCGTCGCCGCAACAACTAGTTGCCGTGCTTGATAATGTATCTGTGCCATGTCATAATCTTAAAATTTCGAAACATTTAACTTTTTTTTTTTTAAATATTCAAAAGAACGCATGAAAATGAAATCATGGTCAAAAGGCTTGGCGCAACGCATGCGTTTTAGCCGCACTCGAACGATCTCAACGATCCTTAATGAGTGTTATCTCAGGGTGCAAAAAAACAAACAACAAAAAAATATGTATGTCTAAATATGCCCATGCCGTGTCAGTATGCTCCCATAGACTCTCCGCATTCTACGTATCAAGTATAACACGTAAAATATTGAGGATTGAGTAAAAGCATGCCTGTTCCTTGTACTAGATTCATGTCCCAAATTCAGTTTTCCACTTTCATCATCATCTCCGTGAAGTAGGATAAATTTGAATACGTTACATGTGATTCAAGAATGAGTAATATGATACTTTGAGGTCACGGGGTCATTTGGGTCATGGGGTTAAAAAAAAAAATTAGGTAAAAAGTATGACAAGTATTAAAATCGATTCAAGGATGAGGATCGAAAGTGAGAATGAAATTTGAAAAAAAAAAACCGCAATTGTAGTAAAAAAAAAACAAACATATTATTAAAAAAAAAAAGAAGGAAGAGTGCGCGCGCAACTCTCCATCCCAAGTCCCGTGCTCTGACCAAAGGTGACTCGGTCTGTCCCACAGGATTGCAATGGACAATAATGGAGCACACGTATCCACGTTTCGCTCTGTCCTCGTGTCAAACGAATCTGTCGATCCAAGCATCCTCGGCGTTCACCACGCCCGAAATATCCGGGAGCTCGTCGTCGGCGATCGGCGAGCAGTACTCCGGTACTAGCACCACTGGTTCCAGCTGTGCCCTCACGAGCTATCCGAACTCCTCCCACGGCACGTTGCAGCATACCTCTTCCTCGTCGTCGTCATCGTCGAGCGGTCCAACCCCATCGACGCAGTGTCCAAGTAACTGTCAGAGTCCTTGCGCCAGCCCACAGACAGCGATCAAGAGGAAGCGCTCGACGAATCCTCAAGCTGATGAAAATTTTATCAGGGCGTTGGACGCGGTCCGTTATGGCGGCATTGGATTCTGCAAGGCCGCCAGGATGTTCGGTGTGAACAACCGGACTCTTTGGCTCGAGTACAAGAAGAGGGGCTATCCTAACAATCGTCCTAGCCTTAAGTCCCGGGTCAAACAGGAAGTGAACTCCTCGCCACCGCCTGCACCTTCTACTCAGCCTGTCAGCTCTCAAAGTCCAACGCCAATGGGACCACCAACCACTCCTCATAGTAGTCACAATACTCATAGCACTCATACTATGCTCACTACGCATAGTCCACACGCTATGCTTAGCGGATACATTGACAGTAGGCATACCGATTATGCCCTGCAGAGCAGCAGTATGCCTATCAATTTACATGGAGTCAATTATAACGCCATGTGAGCTGAACTCTCCCCCGACGGCTACCATTACAGGTAGACTCGAAAGGGACCCATTCTCAGTATCCTCACTGATCTTCTACTTCTTCTCTTTACATTGTATTCAATACACGCACTAATACACCTACACCTCCATGTGAGAATATGACATAACAAATTTCATCACTAGTTACATTCATCATTTGTTATCACTGTCAATTTGCTTTTCATTCACTTTTATCAATATTTGACTTATCATTCTCATTACACTTGACACTTTAAGGTTATCTTCTTTGGGTAGCTTCTTCTTTTTTTTCTTTTTTTTTTAATTTGATCTATAGAGTTATTGTCATTGAATGTCAATCTAGTTTCATTATGATCCAAGCAGGGTTTTTTCATATTCATGAATAGACATTATCGTTGCACTTGCATTTAACATGGCTTCAGTCTTAACTATCCCTTAGTTCGTGACGTAAGAGATCTCTTTATAGGGAAGGAGATTTTATTTAATCGTACAGAGGGAAGGGGACACTCTAATTAAGCTTAAGCTCGATAATTACTTAAACTTAAGTTGCGACAAGTTGGAATAAACAACGGAGGATTAAACCCGAATAAACCCGCGCACAAGTGCTGGTAGTATTTTGGATGCTTGCCTTTATCGTTAGATTCTAATGACTTTAATTTTGTATGGCATTGATCATTCATTCTTCCTCGTACGGGCCAGTTTCTCTGAATTTGTCTCTGTCTTTAAAACTCTCTGTTCTCTCTGTCTCTTGTCTTCTTACTGTCTACAAAGGGCTCGCTGAATTTCGTTGTCAAAAATAAAAGCAGCAGAAACTTTTTTATTGGCAGCCACAGCATCCTCCTCGTGACATCCAGAATGCTACTGACAATGAGATAAATACAATTAATTAGCCTTTTATCTAACGCTAAGAAAAAAAAGAAAAGAAAAGAAATTAAAATAGTCGCCATGCGAAACCAAGCAAAAAAAGGAACACTACGTTGAAATACGTTTCTTTCGGTAGTCTCTTGTACATAGGACATTGTGTATTTATTACGAACGCGAATGAATAGCGAGGAAAAAGGAAGCATAAAGACAAGAGAAAGAGAAGGTAGAAGTTGGCAGTAAAAGAGGTGAAGGGCGGTGGCGTTAAGAGCGAGAAGCGTGAGAAGAAGAGGATATTAAGAGAACGGAGATAAGAATGAGGAATAGGAAAAAAAAAAAAGAACAAGACGACGAAGTAAAAGAACGAGAAAACAGAGGTAAAGATAATTCCTCGCGAGTCTTGTTGAAAGAAAGATACGAAGGAGAGCAAGTAGAGGGGAAAAAAAAAGCGAATCCTATTTCACAAGACAATTTTAGTACGTACGTACCCTATGATTATTAGGCATAGTGTATTCGATTGTTCAATAATAATTATTCACGTTTACTGTTTAATTAAGGAAAAAAAAATGTTATATAAATATATAAATAAATAAATATATATAAGTATATAAATATATATACATTATACATACATTAGGTATATGATGATAGATCTTAGATCCGAGGAAACTTACCTATTAGTATATCTTGTGCAGTTCACGGAATGAAGAGTTTTTTTTTTTTCAATAACAAGACATTGCTTTTCGTAGTTAGAGCGAAGCTGTGCGCGTGAATGTACGAATGTGCGTGTGTAACTAGGAGTGCATGTAAGGAGGTTGTGAATGAGAAAACATGAGAATGAGATATGAGAGCAATAAAGAATAAAAAAAAAAAAAAAATTATGAACTTGGTATCGAGCTGTCTGATTTTCCTGTGGGATTGATATTCGTGTTGTTCGTATATTATTATTGTTTTTATTGTCCTTATTCATATTATCGTTAATTGAAGTTCAATTAAGCTTAATACGCATTATAAGTAACGAGCGGTCTGTGCCAGCCAATGCGTTTGTACGTAAAATTTTTTTCTTTTTCTCTCTATTGTTCGCTTGTAAGTGGGAGCTCTCGAAGAAGAGGTACTATGCATCGGTTATTATTTGTTAGGGTGCGAATTTTCTAGATTCATAAGTATATAAAGGCAGTAGGGATATTAAGGGTGGAATGTTGTAATGTACGCAACAAGGTACAATATCCTCTTGCCTATTTTAGCTGTCCAGTGCAAACAGGTGGGCACGAAAAGAAGTCGACTGTTAATACGTCAACCTCGAGTGAAAAAGGAGTGTGAACCGTCGAGGCAGCCATCACCGGAGAGTGAACCAAATTCGCCGCAGACGAGCGTCGGTGGTACGACCCCAGGTATCCAGCAGCCAGTGACGCCGATACTGAACCTTCCTAAGGGTCAGGAATGGGACGAGGAGGGTCAAAGAACATCACAGAGCTTGTTACAGTGTACGTCGACGAATACGCAGCAGAATCCCACGGCGGGGAGTCCGTCGAATCTTCTAGCTGTTCCCCAGATGTCGTATCTGGTGAAACAACATTCACATCCGGTATTACCCAGTCAACAGGCACCGTCATCCGGGAGCTACTTTATACATAGACAACACTCCAACCCTGAGTATCCTGGTAGAACGACGAGTCCTAGCATAGTCATTGACTCGGTTCCTACGACGCCATCTATCGTCAAGGTCGAGGAGAGTTCAAGGGACACTGTAAGAGAAGGAACGAATAATTCTGCTGGAGGTGGTCTCAGGGTCCGGACGACTGAACTTCGGCGAAGCAGCTCATCTCCACAGGCAAGATATCCTCGCTCGTGTGATGATGCTACTATCTTGCTGGGATGAGGTCTTCAATTTATATTCCTGTACACTTTCTTCTAGACGGGATCCACTAGGTGCGAGGTGACAAGGACTCGTGAAGGCTCTGGTGATCAACGACTTGGACATTGTCCTGTTCAACGACCTGGACCTGCGCTTGGTTGTAATCATTGCTGGAATACTATTGATGGGCATGGACGTATCTTAAGGAGGAAGACCAAGTATCATTGTCCGGAGTGCCAGATCAACCTCTGCATCGTACCTTGCTTTCAGGAATTTCATGAAAGGCAACGAGAGACATCCATCCTGAGGCCTTTACCGAAAACTAGCTCTATTTGAATGATGTATTTATATTACCAGCTAGTCAGACCTGATAAGAGGACACGCAATGTCTGCGCTGACACTATTTTTACGTAGTAATACGTAGGACTATTTTACATATGATCCTATGTATTTCTATGTAGAGATATTCATTGCGCAAATATGCAAAAGAGGATGACTAAGCGACATACTTTTTCGCTTTGTATCTATATAATGTTGCTCGTGTTCTTGATCTTGCTCTGTCGACCTCTTCATCATCGTCGTCATCATCATCGTCATCAATAATCATCATTCTTGTCGTACTTAGGAAAATCTTATTGCGACGAATGTGTCTGTGGCGTTATTGAAGCCATAAACATTTAATTATTGATTCGACTATCAGTTTTTGTTTTTGTCTTTATTCTCTCTTGACGAAATCTTAAGTTGTCAGTCAAATTGACAAGTACTTCTGGTAGAATTACCTATGTAATTAAAAGTTCAATGAGAGAAAAGATTCGTGGTAAATTTCTTAAGAGCGAAAGGAATATTTTTTCTTTAGTGGCTGAGCGTCGCGCGAACTCGTTAATTCGATTACCGATAATCTACGTGAATCGTAAGAACATTGAGATGTAGGATATTTGTATAGGGATCATCCGGTACCGAATTGATAAAGGATGATGAGATGGTTGTAAAGTCTCACGTATTTTTGTGAAATCAATTTTATACGAGAAAGAGAATTTGTTCAGAGAATATTTTGAAGAATTTGGAAAATCATTCCACTGGAGATTCTTTGTTGATCGGCAGGACTAATGTTTTGGATAATCGTACAAAGTTTAGACCACGCTGTCAACGTTATCTGATTCGGTTTCGAAGAATCCATACGTACGTGTATATATATATTTCTTTTTTTTTTCTTTCATTTTTTAACGTTACATACCGAATCGCAATGTCGATAGGTAAAGGAAGAAATTTATGGTATATAAATAAAGTGCGAAATACTAGGTCGCAAGTCTCATCATTACATGTGTATTGCTATTGCTTAACAAGCAATAGAATGCTTTTATGTTTTGCGCCTTGATTATTTGATCTTGGAAAACAAACAAGAATATAAATTAAAAATGTACATTCCGCCTAGCGGGATTTAGAAAACGTCAATATTTCCACAGGATATATAATGAATTCCTGGGGTGGGAGACGTTTTCTTTTGTCTGATGCACTAGAACGAACCGATACAGACTCGTTTACTTCTCTGGTTTCTCATTGGTTTGACTTTCCGATGGCGATGGAGCATTTCGGAATTTCGGAAATTGTTCCCAAGGAGCGGACAATTCAAATCTACGGAATTCTTGAGTCATCTCAATAGGTTCTGTAACAATTCGCTTCCATTCATCGTCGTAGCGAACCTGAGGATATAAAAAAAAAAACAGATATTAATATTATCACGTACGTTACATGGTTAATGTAGTCCTTATTGACCTCTACGAATCCACTGAGGGGGAAGTCCTTTCGCAGAGGATGTCCTTGGAAACCATAGTCAGTGAGAATGCGACGGAGATCAGGATGATTCGAGAAGTAAACTCCGTACATGTCCCAAACTTCGCGTTCGTACCAAAGGGCTGCTTTATAAACAGGGACCACAGAGTCTATCGGAGTAAGCTCGTCGGTGTAGGTTTTAACTCGGATGCGAGAATTCCAGCGAAGCGAGAGAAGATTATAGACAATCTACAATAATTTGGAAGATCGATTTAACTGGGTTAATAAATCTCACGATCTAAGAGAGATTAATAACTACTAATACCTCAAATCTATTCTCCCTGCTCGGTACATCCAATGCAGTAATATCAGCAAGCGAAGCAAACTGAGCATTATGATGATCCTTTAAGAAAGATAGTACAGGAATCACTCCGTCTGGCGATATTAATAGTTCTAATTCATCGCCTAGGGCCAGTTGAACATGTTGCACGTATTTTGGTAGACATGCAGCTGCGTAAGCTCCAAAATCCTTAAGCTGAGTACTGACTGCCTCATCCACTGGCTTACGTACAGTGGCTAAAATATTGTAATATGTATATCGGCACAAGGAATACAATTGCTAATTTGAAACGTTAATTATGATAGTGATAGAAATTTAATTCTTCTTTAAAAATATTACATACGTCGATTCTCAACTGGTGGTGGTGGCTGTGCCTTGTTTCTCAGGGCAGGAAAAACTGATACATAACCTGAACGAAGGACATGTATACATATTGTCATTACATTATGTAACCAGTAAGTGTCATTTAGCGAATAAATTAAATAGAAAATTACGTTTTGCAGTAGCTGTAGAGCCGAGCCTTGCTATAGCCCGAAAATTCCTTAAAATTGTCGAAGCCATTGTTCACTATAAAATATCAGCTAGAAATCAAAAAACACGAACTTAGCACAATAAATAGAGCTCGGCCACCATTGGCGACTGTTGCTCGCCAAAGAATAGATAAATTTAAAAAGATGGGTATCACTAACATGTGCAGACAGAAATACTTTCGAAAGGTCACCACGTACCACTAACATGTCGCTGCAATGCTGGACGCCACTTTAATATACATATATTATGACTGCCTTTGATTTAAATTCATTCAGGTACTTTAATAGGAAAACAATAATTAATTTCATAACGTATAACATGATTTATTCACCATCGTTTTATCTTCTAATTACTTAATTATACAGAAATTATCAGAAGTCAATAATTACAGCACCCACTATCTTTGTAATTAAACAGACAATTGATAATAGACAATGATAAAAGGTTTTGAAGAATAACATCTGAGACTTTAAATGAATCTATAGTCTTTTACAATCCTATGAAATTGCACTGGAGAACTGTAGAAACATTATCCTCTTTATATTTTATTGTTAACGATTTATCAAGTTAAGACAGACACTCCTGTTAAACGGAGTCATTGCCTATATCATATCAGATCCTTTTAGTCTCCGATTCTGATTTTTTAAATTCTTTTTTTCATTCGAGCACTTTTACTTTGGCTGCTGTAATTTTAAATTACATCTTGGAAATGGCGTAGCCAGCTAGCCTATCTATATTCCCAGCCTTTGATAGCAGCGGATATCTCAGGTATTAGTCATTAAGTTCCTTGTAGGAAGGTGAAAGAGCTTTCTCAAATTATCATAGCCCCTGGGTCCTGTTGCTTTAAGTATTTCTTGGGCTGCAGACATCTCCAACTTTGTAAAACGTTGCTTATCAACTGGTTTGCCACAATTCTTGAGTTGCGCTTTGATAAAGCATCGTTGAACCCCTGTAACATAAGCCATGTTTCGATGCTGTGTATACTCTAGAAAACTTGGCATGTGGATTTTCTTGTTCTTCAAATAAAACAATCTTTTTCTTAGATTCTGTATGTATGACATCATTGCAATTTCTCTGTCAGTCGCATTTGATTTATTCACGTTAAAACGCTCATAGACATCCTCGCAGGTAGTGCTCTCAATCTTTTTCGATTTGTCATCCACTTGCTTGGTATCCGATGCTTCTGTTTCTTGATTTTTCGCAACGTCTTCATAGTTTACTATAACAGCTTCTTGCTTTAGAGATGCCAACTTTTCTTTAAACCAATCAGATTCAATACTGCATTCGTTGCTTTTTAATTTAGCAACGTCTTTGCTATCAAATGCAGAAGTTGATCTATGCACCGGAGAGACATCACTGGAATTTAAATAGTTTGGTATATTATCCGGTGAATTTAGAAAGATGTAATTTCCTTCCTTGCTATTTGTTGTAGAAATAGGTTTAAGCAAGTTCTTTTTAATACCGTCTTCTATACCAAAATTCTCAATACTTAGTGGATCCTTTTCCAATAAATCGCTTATGCTAAATTCCTCTTCTTTAATCGAACAATGAAGTTTTGAATCGATAGAGCTTGTATCATCTTTACTTTGTGCCTCGTCGTGTGAATATGATTGGGAAGTCAGCTCAGGTTTGACAATATTATTCTGTGCTTCCGCATTGTCTTTACTCTTTACAAGATTGAATTTTCCATCGAATTTCCATTGATCCAATGGAATCAATTTAATATTCTGTCCAGTTTGACCGATACTAGCCATATTGTTTTCACCTCTTAGTACCAAATGTATTTCCTTCTTTGGTTTTGATGTGAATGTGGTGAATTGTTTCATCCCGGATATTTTAACAGTTTTAGCAGTGCTGACAGTAGAGTTATTGGTGGTTGCAGACATCGATGCACTGCTCAAAGGTTTTTCCTGTTCCTTTTGAACCGATCTTGTTTCATACGTATCCACATTGAGTAGAGTTTCCTCGCTATGTAATGGAGCTTCTATTGACTTCTGATTTGTCACATTAGGATTCTGCTGGGAGAATCTGCATTTAACAGTTTCTGAGGCAGAGAGTGTCGAGATAGAAGAAGTCTTTGTTGTCACTGGACTAAAAGCATTGGAAGTAATATTTGAAAACTTTCCAAGTGGAATAAGCTTACCCATTACTTGGCCAATTTCATTTTTAACAAACGTCGGAGACTTTTTGCTCAATTGATTTATTGGCAGAGCAAGAGGAGGAGGCTCGTTACTGCGCTTAAGCGAGATAACATTGTTCTTCGAACCAGCATTCAATAGCTGATTATTACTAATACGTAACGGTATGGCTCGTTGTTCAAGATTGATGGTACCATCTTTCAGTTTAATCGGAGTAGAGAGAATGAGAACTCTCTGATTGTTCGTCGAACCTGGCTTGGACTGCTGTGCTTTTGTATTTTGCACCTGATAAAATTGCAAGCCCTTGGCATTAGAAGTCTTTTTCGCTGATATTTTTTGTGGCATTATCTTTCCTTTCAGGATAGCTGCAAGAAGCAAGAAAATGCAATACATAATTGACATTTCTAGCTGGCTGCTTTGAGTAACATTCAGTGGAGATCATATTTTTACATACTGTCAGACACAGAATGCACAATGAAATCCCGAGACAACCAATGCAAATTTATGGAGGCCTTGATGATTCAAAGAACTTTTTTTATCCACGTTTCCAGCCTCCAGTTGGACAGATTTCACATAGTGCCCTGTGCATTGAAATCATCAAATTATGAGAATCATAAGCATTATTAGAAAATTCAAAGATTCAAAAAAAAAAACATTTCAGATTTCTAATTTATGTAAAATATCTATTAAAGACAAAGGAAATTACTCATAATCCCCGAATATATGTATATTTCATTCCAATCCCAATAGAAAAATCACCAATAAGTGCGTTTTCATAACGGTAGAACAGAGGGCACCACTTGCAAGTAGCAATTCTATCGTAATTCTATTAATTGAAAGCATTTTTGTTTCAAGCTTAAAGATCCTACTCTACTTAAATAGTTAATTCTATGAATGATTTACGCAAGACAACAGTTATTAAGAGTCACTAAATAATTTATTAATGAAATTTAAGGAAGTGACAAATCAACTCCTTATACGAGTTTCTAAATCATTACGCGCATGCGCTATCCATCCAAATGGCATCCAGTCAGCGTGGAGAATTTGGAGCAGAATGGTAGCTACTCAAGGAATACCATTATAAAAACAGCACGAGAAAGCTTTTTCAGCTGGCTCTTTCGTACCTTTATAAAGCCTCCACAAAATTCACAAGAGTTACTTCCGTGAAATAGTTCGAGAAATTCTCTCTTGATAATAATGCGCAACCGTGCGTCGATCCTTCACTCTTAACTGGCCAATGGCTGTGCTCGCAGTTTATTGAGTTCAAGGCGACTATACAAAAATATCCCGTTGCATCACACGATTCGACAATAACTACACTATGTGATCTTCTTCACCAATCAGAATTACGTCGCTGATTGTAAATTATCGACGTCCATATTATATTCGTTACTTCCTGCGCGAAACACGCCCTGTACGCCAGCAGGGCGGAAGTACGTCAGGAGGAGAAAATCCAAATGGAGTTATTTTAGGAATGCCTGATGTTCTAGGAGATTGACGAATAAATGTATGGTATATCGTGAGTATTTAAATAATTTAAAACATCTATACAGTCTCTTTGTTATTTAAAGGGAATTTAAAAAATTTTTTTATAGCATGAACATAATACAAATGAGAATTTCATGAGAAAATAAGACTTTGCGTAACGTACATTTTTAATTTCCCGCCACGCTAATCTCTTCGTCTTCGAAGACGAAGGGCGCTCGCGGCTCCATCTGTCGGTCAAGTCACATATCGGGAAGCTCAATATCGGCCGTCTACTGAGCAAATTTGTAAGAGATGGAGCTGACCGGGAAATTGTTAGGTTCTCGATGAAAAGGTATGTACATTTGAACTTGATAAAGCTCGCCGGAGGACTCTTGGTCCTGGCGGTCCCGGCAAATGTAAATAATCGGTATTTAACACTAAATATACCACACACGCATTCATGAAAAAATGGCACTTCCATGATAGACGCGTCCTTCCGCCTACCCTAACACGTCTATACCTGATTCCTTTATCACTCGATTGATATTCATTTTAACGCATTCAATTCATCATTTAATTATCGTCGGCTATTCACCCCGATGGTCCTCTATTCATTCTTGGTAGCTGATGATTTTGATTACAACTTTTTTTTTTTTTTTATTATCCGTATAAATGTATATCATTTTTATTCTAAATTTTATACTGTTTAATTCAGTTATCAAATTTACAATTTATGATAAATGAGTTTTGCAAGATGTTTTCTTATATATCTCCTATGTTTTTCTATTTGCAATATTTCTATACATTTTTCATAGTGTTTATAGATGTGTTGATACGAGTAAAGGTTAGCAATGATCTTTTTGCAGAATATCGTACAATGCAGACATCAAACTCTCAGTCAAAACAGCAACTCCCTACCAGGGGGTTGAAACAGGTGAAAGTGGACAACTGGGGAACATTTTTCCTTCAGCGATTACAGCAGCTTTACTTTGACGAGGAACTCTTTGACCTAACTCTTAAGTTCCCAACTAGTGATATCACTGTGCAGGCTCACCGACTTGTAATTACAACATGTACCGATTATTTTATGAAATTGGAACGTCAGCAGAGGGAGAAAGATGAAAACTTTGATGGTGTCATTGTGATACCATCGGATATGCCTTACGAATGTGTCAAGTCAATCATAAAGTAAGCGTATAACTTTTAACCTATATCTTTCATATATGTATTTTCATTTGATAACTTTCTATGATTCTTTAGTTTTATGTACACCGGACAATTGGAGTACTGGACTTCGGAACAGACTGCACTCTATCGAACAGCACAAAAAATGAACATGACAGTATTGACAAAACTACTAGATGCACAGTTTAACACGAGTGCCTTACAACAAACTGGTTCAACGTCTACTACAAAGGCAAAATCTCCAGTTCAAACCATGGTTGTGCCAATGCATAAGCCAGCAATCCTGGCAAAAAAGAGCCCAACACCCAGCCAAACAGTCAGTCTGCCATCGCAGCCTCTACCTGGACGAAAGTAAGAGAAACAGTTATTTTTATATGTAATGAATTTTTATACAAGTAATCAATATAATGGAAATTGTATTCTAGACTTCCAATTTGGAAACGAAAATTGGATATGCATCCTTCGATGCCAATATCAAACTATGACTCAGGATCATTCCATGGGTCAACAACCAGTCATAAGCCAAACGAAGGTACACCAGGACCATCAAGATTTGATCTTCCCGAAGTCGAGGACTTTGCTCTAGGCGTCTTCTCATCCTTCGATGATATAACATATAACACGAAGCCAATTGTCAAAGCTCCAGACAAGTACGGCGGCGACAAGGAGCCAGAAAAGGATGGAAAAAATGAAAGTTCAGAGGAGGAAGATGAAGATGATCCGGCACGTGGTAAAGAAACTGAGGTCAACTCAGAAGATGACTGGTCAACTCCAAAGGGTATTCTTCGTCCTCAAGAAATACAGCCTACGCCCTCCAAGAGAGTGCGTTTTGATTTAGAGGAGAAGGAGAACCTTGAGAAATCAAAAAATACTTTCTTAAGTGACAATCCGGCAGAATCAATAAATAATCATGCAAGGATAATCCGCGAGGTCCTGAAGAAGTATCCCCATCTGGTAAAGAACAATAAGAACATCCGGTTGAAGATTATGCAAAAGGAAGCAAAGTCTTCGGAACCGAGTTTACCAGCAAAAACAAAAGTGTCCTACGTTGTATTGAAATCCGACCATCTGATGTCTGGAAACAATTCCGAAAACGAAGACTCAAAGAGCAGTAGAGGTGCTGACATAAGTGGTGAGAATGGACCCTGGAAGTGTAACAAGTGTGACCTGGAGGAAGAGTACGCAAACTATTACATGTACAGAAGACACATGCAGGACGTACACGAAGAGAAATTTGATCCACGCGTTTGTGAACACTGTGGCTACAAGGCAACTAAGCGCAACATCCTTATGTATCATCTCTACACAAAGCACGACGTGCCACCACCGAAGAGCATGTGTTTCCCCAAGTGTCATGCCTGCTCTTACGTCGCTCTCTCGGAGACGCTCTTGGTCCGACATCAAATAAATCACCATCATCGGCCGAACGATGCCAGAGTACATCCATCATCATCAGAGGAACTTCACTGCGTCCAGTGTTCGCAGACGTTCCGTGATACGGCGGAACTCACGTCTCATGAAATCAATACTGGACACGGCGTAGGAGGTGGTGACTCTCGTGATAAGCCACATCGTTGTCCTCACTGTGGCAAGACCTTTGTCAGGTTAACGAATCTCCACGTACACCTTGACTGTGCGCACAAGGAACTACGGGACAACGAGACAGTTTCGGTAGCACCGATTTCCCTGGAACCATCATCCGAAGCTGAAGCCCTTAGTCACGTAGCCAGTGGCATCGCAGCATCTCTTGCCGTCGGAGATGCTATTCCTACGTCGGATCAACAGGACATATCAAATGCGGAATCGACTTTTATTGTACCGCAGTGTATCGAGCTCACTGATATGCCTCCAGGAGCATCTTATAATGGACAACAAGAAATAGATGGACAGCAAATGATAATGCTCATAGGTAATGGTACTTATCAAGAGCAGCAGGAAAGCAGAAGTCATGGACAGGATGGACAAGATTCACAGGAAACTGAGGAACTTGAGGTATCTAGTAACGAGCAGCTGGTTGCACAAGCTACCGAGGAAGGTATGATTGTTTATATTCATGGAACCGACGAAAATGTTCAGGGTGACGAACAACCTATGGAAATCGTTCACGAGGATGCCGAGGAAAGTGAAGAGACTGAGGAAATTGTTGAAGAGGTTGTCGAAGAGGTGGAGGAAGAGCTCATGGAGGATGAGATTGAACAGACGACGGATACACTTGATTCCAATGGCGATCGGGTCGAGGAAGTCATTCAGTATGTAGAAGAGGAAACTGAAATCGTCGAGTACGACGAAGAACAATCTAACCAGCAAGATATCCATCATTCTGAGAATACACTAGATTCTCGAAATTCTAGTACGCTAATTTCAGAGGACGAGAACATGGTAGTGGATAACGAGGAGGAAGAAGAGCTCGTGGATGACGGTAAGGAACATAGACAGCGACAAAAGTCACGGAGACGATTTTATCGTAGGCAAGGTCCAGTAGTTATTATCGAAGAAGAACAGGTGGAGGAGGAGGAGGAGGAGGAAGAGGAAGTGGAACAAGGTGAAGCAGAAGGTATAGTTGAGACAGAAGAAATCGAAGAAGAGATTGAAGAAGAGGATGAAGTAGAGAAATTCGATAACGAGAATTCGGTTGAGAATAACCGGAGAAAAATTCTAAGGAAACCCGAAACAATTGCTGACGAATGGGAAGAGGAAAACGTCGTGCTTGCTGAGTCATGAATCGTCTATGCTATAGCAATTAGCATTGCTTTTACAGTTGGGTAATTGGTCTTGGTGCAAATTGTAAGTCTTATATCACTCTCTGGGATATGACTTCCAAAAGGTATTCAAGCTCTTCCATTTATTAATGCTTCTTTGCTAATCCCATATTGCATCTAGATAAAAACTTATCGAACGTTACTGCTTGAGTTCTAACTTCATTGTAATTGTCACATTAACTTCATTCATGTCCTGGTAAACTCCTTTATGCTGGCTTGATTTCATATCTTTTTATAACCAATGTCTCCGCTTTGAATTATCTATCTTACTTGATTGACTCCGATAGAACTTTTCTCTTATCATGGAAGCACTTTGAAGTTAAAAAATTATTAAAATTCATCCTATTGATTCTATGGCTGCTGAATCTATTGTTTGACAGTTTAATTTGTTCGTGTTTAATATATTCGAGTCATTGTTTATTATTCAAATGCTTGTACCTTGACGGAAGCAAGGATATCCCAATAAGGAAGGCAGAAAACAAAATATCGAAGTATGTAGAAGGGAATTATGTCGATTTTGACGTGCGTGCATGCTGGTGTGTGCGTGTGTGCGTGTGTGTAACATGTGGGAATATCTGGCGGGAAATTATAGACGATACTATTTACTCTCTAAATTTATATTACTTATAGCTATATTAAATAAGTGTATTATACTCGGTCGAATATTTATCCCTCCGGGTCGTTAAGCTATAGCATAAAGATTCGTCTACTAATTGAACATGGTAAATATATACGATGAAGTGTAAAGCTAAATTTGTACCCAATGAACAGTTTTAGAATGAGATTTCGTTTGCTCTGATTATAATACACTGATTAAGGTACTAATTATAAGCATAATTATGATGATCAGATCTCGTGGGACAATCCGATTTATAATCCGCGAAGCAATTTATTAATTTTCTTAGCTTCATTTGTGATTCATTTAAATTGGCCTTTGCATATTAGAATATTTTTATATAATGTTAAATTGTGCATCGGTTCAAGAATTTGTATACCAATTTATTCTAATGCCTAAACACACCAATAATGACAATTTAATTCTACACTTCGCAATGGTGAACACAATTTTTCTTTGTCTAGAATATAGTTTCTTCTGTATGTGGAGAATTATAGTTTATATTAAGCAACATAAAATGTTAGATTATATTGTTTAAATGAAAAAATTGCTGATATAAAAATCAATATTTCTCTTTCGGTTTGTCGCACGTGATTTTCTCTATATTTCATAGATCACCCTTGTCCTCAAATCTATATTGTTATGCCCAAGGCAGTAAGGATTACCTTTTAACATTAAAATGCATTGAATTCAACTACACTTTGCCTACTCAATTTGTTTGTTCGACATTTTTTTTTGTAATTAAATGCGCGTTTAGCTAAATTCATATAAAAGATTTTAAAGATTGAGCGGGAGGTACATAGTATTACACATTCATCCGCTAGAGGCAGTACCTTCCATTCGTAATGTGTGTAAGTTTGGTAAGTATCGAGAGATTTTTTTTAAAATAAATTAATTTTTTTGGTTTGAATAATTAACGTATGATATTTTCAGACAAATATAACTTATCGGTAATTTTATCGAGGACCAGCAAAATTTTCACCGGTTAAGTAAGTCACGTTTGGAACAATTATACGGCAGTTAAGAGACGTTGAAAATAACGCCAGTATCCTTAGCAAAAACTATCACGTTGTTCTGTTGAGAGACTGTAGAGCATTGAGAGTATTTTGTAATTTAAATTGATCTTATAAGTTGTTATAAATGAGTGTGCAGAAGCGGAAAAAGCACCAGTTTACAATGAATAAGAATTATCAGAAGAAGCGTAAGCAGTACGTTCTTGAACCAGGAATGACTGGTTTTCTTTGTACGTGCAACTTTCATGAGAAAGATTGCGTACGAGATGCCTATAAATTACTCAATGAATTTGCCGATGAACTTTATGGCTCCGACGAAGCTAAAGCTCCTGAGGCCAAGCAAGAATCTGAGTCTGATAAACCTACGAACGTGGATAAAGATGAAGATGACATTTCGACAGCTCTTAATAAGGAAATCAAGGACTTGAAAACTGTTACAGAGAAATCTCCTATGCAGAGGCGTTTTCAAGTTAGTGTTTAGCGTTTTGTTTATTGTGAAATTAACACATTGTTATATTGAATTTCTTTTTTAGGCAATGGATACAGGAGCTAAGAATGTTGTTTTTATTAAGACTTGTCTCTCAAATCCATTGGAATTAGTCACAGCGATTATCAAGCAATTAGACAGTACCAAAGAACAACGTACTAGATTTCTTTTAAGATTATTGCCGATAGAAGTTGTCTGCAAGGCATACATGACTGATATCAAATCCAAGGCAGATATTCTATTTGAAAAATACTTTGCGCAAGAGCCTAAAACTTTCAGCATTGTTTTTAAGTACGTTGATAGTCAGATCACCTAATAAAATAATAGTTGGTTCGCTAAAGACTAATGTTTATACTTTAGTCGTCACAGCAACAACAGCATTGAGAGAATGAAAGTCATTGAAGAGCTTGCTAGTATAATAAGCGAAAAGAATCCAGGTAACAAGGCTGATTTGAAGAATCCTGAAGTGGCTGTCGTTGTAGAAGTCATTCGTGGTAATTGCTTGATATCTATTGCACCAAATTATTTTAAATATAAAAAGTACAATCTACTCGAGCTATGCAACCTAAAGGAGAAGAAGGAAGGGAAAAATGCAGATAAGCAAGAGAAAGATGATAAAGAGGATAAAGATGAGGACAAGGAAGAAGAAATAAATGAAGAGAAACAAGAGGATAAGGAATCTGATAGAGAAGTAGAAGTTCAAAGAGAGGCAAGGGTTTATAAAGTATTCTTTATTGATTCATTACATTTTTCTAATAACTTCTAATACATTTATTGTTCCTCTATTAATAGGATAACACTGAACAGGCTGAAACAGTTCAACAATTAAAAGTAGTTAACGACGAGAACAGCAAGGAAGAAAAATAGTTCTCGAAAGACAGGGTTTCTTCGTAATGGAAGATAAAAAGCCTGAAACTGCCACAAAATAAAGAGGCAGACTGAAATATTAATACTTAACCAAATGAATTATTTTACGTTTTCTAATTCGTTCACGCTGTGAACAACAAAATTTTCATTTAATATATATATCAATATATTATTTCTATAAAAAAGGATTGACATTATTTTGTACCAGTGTAAGTGCGCAACAAATGCGCAATTGGCGAAAGATAAGAATAAATATTAATCATAAGCATTTATCATTAAAAAGGAGAATTTTAGCTTTTTTATTATTTACCAAATTCAATTATCAATCAAGCGTAACGTTGAAAAAGTAATTTAACTTTTTCAGCTAATTATTCACGGACATCGAAACTATGTAAATCGACGAAAAAAAATCATTGTTTTTCTTCTGAGACTATTAGAAAAATGCATTTGTACTCTATTATCAAATTATCTGTATTATTATTAAATAGAAAGTTCGCCAGCATCAGAAGCCATGAACCACCATGAGCAATGCCGTGTTATGGCCTCTTTCGATAGTATTTCGAAGATGGCTGAAGGTTGATGCTGATGTCTATCATGAGATTCATGAGCTATGAACTATGACGGTTATGAAGTTCGTTTGTTTCTCTTGGATGGTCTGATTTAAGAAGAATAAAGGTGCTCATTATTCAAGACTTTTTTTTTGTAATTAGACTAGGCTCGGTGTAAGAGCTCCCACTATATACTCAGGCGTTGTCATCAATCGATACGCTCAGGCGTACACGAATGTACAGTTGAGGTAAATACATACAGCTTGTGACGTATAACCTATGAATTTTTAGAGTATTTTGTATCATGGATTGTTTAGATTGTTCGATAATTGTTGATTTAACAATTGAGTATTGTTGTACATTTGTATTATTGTGAAACTAATGTGTGTGTTATCTTTCAAGGATACAATTAATCATACAGAATGAGTGCCAGACTTTTAAAGGATCCGGCCACTGTTAGTAGCCGAGTGTTTGTTGGACACTTGCAGACCGAAGATATGACAAAACATGAATTGGAGGAACATTTCTCAAAGTATGGGACTGTCGTAGGATCTTTGATCAACCGTGGCTTTGGATTTGTGCAATTCGAGGAGGAACAGTCTGCTCAGAATGCAATTCAAAAAGAGAATGGTGCTATGTTTAAAGGCAGACGAATTGGTAATAGAACCGAATCATTTTATTATTCTTTGACTCGCAGAGAATCTGATGTTCTTTTAATGCAAATATTGGATTTCAGACGTAAGGCCAGCCAAGAAAGACAATCAGGGTAACAACAATAACAACAATAGCAATAACAGCAGTATTGCTAGTACAGCTGCCAGCGGAGATAACTCTGTAAAACAGTCTGCCTCAAATAATCAGTTCAGTCCTGGAAACAATCAATTTGCTGGAGGCAATGATTCCTTCGAAAGGAATCAAAGCTTTGGAGAAGGGAACAATTTTGGAGGATCTAATCAGAATTTCAACAACGACGGTCCTTTTGGCAATCAGAAGAATAGAGAAGGACCTGTGGAACAATTCGGCAGCAATAATCAGAATCGTCCTAATGAAACTTTCGGAGGACATCAGAATAGAGGTGGTGGACAGTTTCCTGGTGGACAACAAAATCAGAACCGTGGAGGAGGAGGAGGAGGAGGAGGCAATGGTCCATTTGGTGGAAACCAAAATCGTCCACCAGGTGGTAATCAAAACAGAAATCAGAACAATAAAGGAGGGAACCAAAACCAGGGTGGAAACCAAGGTGGTGGCGGCGGCGGCGGTGGTGGTGGAGGAGGAGCAGGAGGTGGTGCAGGTGGTCCTGGTGGTGGTGGAAGACCTCGTGGGACTCGAGGTGGTAAAAATCGAAATAAAAACAGAGAAAATGCAAGCGGAAACAACTTCAGGGATCGTAGTCCTATTAACCGAGGCAATCGACCTGATGAAAAACCTCGTGAATGGGAGCACAATAAACCTGGTGATGTTAGACGTTCAGGAAACTTTCCTAGAGACTCAACTAATAATGGAAGTAATCGGTGCTTCGATGACTACAAAGGATCTGGTGGACCTGGCAGAGATGTCAACTCTAGTTTTGGGTAGGTTTAGTATATTTAAATAAAACTTTACATTGATTAATCTGAAGTTAACAAATTTTATTATCAAGTTTAACGAACTACTTCAACTGCCATGCATTTAAGTCTATCTTCAACAACCTTTCAGGTCTACAACAGGATCTGCAACTGGTGGAATATCCTCAGAGTATCCACCAATTGCTGCAGAAAAGAATGATTGTGAAATAATTGTTGTCAACAAAGTCATTACGTAAGTTTACAAATGACCTTTACCAAATTATTCCTTCGTAACGAAGTACAGCGACATCGAATGATTCTTTTTTATCTCCAGAGAGTACGCTGAGATAATTGAAATGCGCCTGAAAAAGATGGGACTTTCCGTCGATCTTCTATTTCCCAATGAAGACGTTCCATTAAATCGTGTTCTAGGAAATATAGCAAGTAGAGGATGTCTATATGCCATTGTAGTAACACACATTAATCAAGAACATCGTTCTCTTACCCTCAACATACTTCACGGTTTACCACAAGGTAATTAACTTGTGGAATATTGATTACATAATTTCGTATACCAAAGTGACGAGTTTAGTTAAATCGGCGCAAACTGATAATAGAATTTTTATATTTTCCAGAGCACAGAAACATGCCCATTGACGACGCCATTAATTTAATATCAAGAGACTTCAGCAACTATAGATCAGGAGGTCGTTCGGTTCCTTTGAACGTTCCGCTGACAGTAGATCGACATCCCGACGCCGTTCAAGTTCTCTTGAACATGTTAGCCGATAATCATCAGCTAACGGTATTACAGTATGACAGGGTGATAAAGTATTTGGAAGTGAAACGCGAGGAGCAAGTTCAGGTCGAGTTAGGAGACACAAAAGATCTAGCAACAACGACAAGTCTAACAGCTAGTGATCCTAAACAAGCCGAGCTTCAATCCAGGATTCTGAACATCCTCAATAGCAACAAGACCGGTTCCATGGTTCCGGTACCCAGTCCTGTTCCTGCTCCAGTACCTGTACCTCCGTCGACCGCCTGGGCACCAGGTACAATTACTTCGTTCAAAACGATGGACTTTAAAAGTCCTTACCCGTATGCAAGATTTCTTTAGCAGTTTCTCATTCAGGATCCGCACCCTCGAGCAGCGCCTGCAACAGCAGCAACACTATCAGCACAAGCATGGCTGGATCAGCAGGTGCCACCACCAATACCAGTACCGGAGTATCTCCCTCGCCTTTATTGAACGACCCAACAGTGCAAAAAGCTCTAGACAGCCTTCTACAGGGAAACTTATTGAAAAGTATCGGAGCTCAACAACCACCACCTACATCTACGCCATTATTTGCAGCTTTCCCAAATATCGGTCGGTTCTAAAATTTATCTCTTATCACTGCTCCATCTCCTCTATCAATCACTGAAAGATATGGAGCTAACCTAGATTCCATTATGTATTACAATTGTATTACATCCCATGAGAATTTGGGACTAACCGATCCAATTCTTTCTATCATTTTCTTGGACTGTACATTACTATTCTCGTTTAATATCCTTTGCTTAGTTCTCTTGATTGGTTCGATGGGCTCTCAGGAATACAATGAACCTATTGTATCAAGAGAACAAAAATGAACAAGACAGAGTCCATTATTATGTATACAGAATATCATGAGTCTCTGTAGCATTTAGACAGTGATGAATGAACGACCAGGAATGAATAAACACCTTTCATATAGGATAAACAGTGTTTTCTTTTTTTTTTATTTAAGAATTACTCTGTAAGTTACATAATATCGCAAAGGTAGTGGAATATCCATAATTCTTTTACGGATCTGTAAAGTCATACGGAACATGGTTCCTTTGAACTTGCCGTTCAAATGTAAACGTAAAAGATGTCTGATCAAACTAAAGCAATAAAAGTTTGCAGCATAGCCGTTCGCATTGCAATTCCCACTGAGAACTTGCTATAGACAATTTTGTGGTACTGCTAAGTAAGCAGCCTGATTTTTTAAAGTCTAAGGGAAATAAGATTAGTATATAATTAATTATCAAATAGTTAAATTAATATAAACCTTAAACATAATCTAAAGTAGCTTATAGTTTCCTAAGAGGCATGTTGTTAATTAGATAATTAATTTGTAACGTAAAGACACCATGAGGCAGGCTTTCACTGAGCCAATAGAGTTTCGAAGTTCAAGGAAGATTACAAAACAAATTTACAATGCCTGATAATTTAACATAATTTAGCACATCGTCTTATCTCATAGATAAAGAGTCTGAGTTAAAAGGTACTGATAGGAAATGCCATATAAATAATCAATAATCGGATCACTCGCGTCTATTTAAGACGCTTCTGAGAAGCAGGCTTTCGTAATAGGAAAAAGAATTGAATAATTCAACGTGCAAAAGGCCTGGAAGAAAAATTCATAAGAACTATAATCAGAGTACAGTGAACGTTACATTACTTCGACTGAAACGTTCTCGTAGAATTTTCAATAATTCGACAAGACTCTATCTGTCGAACTTTCGTAATCAGAAACAAAATACAAATGGCATTCAACCTTATCACGTTATTGACTCATCGTACACGTGAAACATTGCACATTTACTGTACTTTCAGTCTTATCACGCAAATGATTATGATCTTTATTGATTTACAATGATTGTCTATAAGTGTAATTGTATAGGTCTATGCGATAATAATTTGTTTTTAAGTAACTTGTATAGTTACTAATTGCGTTATCTCTTCGTTTCACTGGAGACACGTATGCACAAGAGTTCACAAGAGTTTCGTTAGGCTTGGGATATGATAATGACGTAAGAAATATAGCTTTGCAAGTAATAAAGTTAATAAAACCTTAAGTAGCCCTGATGTATCGGTCAGTTCGGTTTTGTCGGTCATACAAGTATCTTAAAGTGCCAGCGCTTGACGTCCTTAACAACACTATATTACAGTACGTATATTGTACTGTACGAGTCCTATAGTGCTAGAGCTTAGAAACTTTCTAATTCTTAGTGAAAACCAGTAGAACCAGTACGTAAGTGATAGAGAAAATTTTGATAACGAATTACAACCGTTGTAAACAGTAACACGGGTTACGGCACTTTGAAATTTAGCGTGAATTACTAGACGAATGGAAGTATAAGTCAAATAATATTTATAATAAATCCATTCTTTAGCAATGGGTCTCTTAATCAGAATGGCCTTGAGATCTTTGAAAATTCCTGGATCCAAGAAGATACAGTATCAACTACAGTCCGTACGTAGTATCAGCTCCCAGGAGGTGTTCGAGCGCGAATCCAAATATGGAGCCCATAATTATCATCCTTTACCAGTAGCTTTGACAAAGGCTGAAGGAGTTTTCATGTGGGACGTCGAGGGCAGGAAATACTATGATTTTTTGAGTGCGTATTCAGCAGTGAATCAAGGTCACTGTCATCCCAGGATCTACAAAGCTCTTGTCGATCAAGCTAAAGTACTTACCCTGACGTCCAGGGCATTTTATTCTGATGTCCTTGGAGAATTTGAGGAATACGTTACCAAGCTGTTCGGGTTAGTATCGCTTTCTGATAATGCTCTGACAATTTATAGTGATTCTTCGTTTAATGTGATCACTGCATTTTTTCTTTTGGTTTTAAGGTATGATAAATGGTTGCCGATGAATACGGGTGTGGAGGGTGGTGAAACAGCATGTAAACTCGCCCGGAAATGGGGTTATAAGAAGAAGGGTATCGCTGAGAACAATGCCAAGATCATCTTCGCAGAAGGAAATTTTTGGGGCAGGACTATGAGCGCCATATCTTCTAGTACCGATCCATCCAGTTATGCAGGATTTGGACCTTACATGCCGGGATTCGGTACAATTCCCTACGACGACTTGAACGCTCTAGAAAAGGCCATCTCTGATCCCAACGTCTGTGCATTTATGGTAGAGCCAATCCAAGGTGAAGCAGGAGTAGTGGTGCCTAAGGTAAATAGAAAAAAAAATTTATATTAATCACGAATAAATTAATTTAAAGTACTTTCAATTATTCAGGATGGTTATCTGAAGGGCGTTCGAGAACTTTGTACGAAATATAACGTTCTCTGGATAGCTGACGAAGTACAGACAGGATTAGCCAGGACAGGAAAACGTTTAGCCGTCGACTACGAAGACGTGCGTCCAGACTTGTTGATTTTGGGTAAAGCCCTTTCCGGTGGCTTTTACCCAGTATCCGGTGTGCTGGCCAACGATCCCGTAATGTTGGTCATAAAACCTGGTGAGCATGGTTCGACCTACGGTGGAAATCCTCTAGGATGCAGAGTAGCCTTAGAAGCCCTGAAGGTCCTGGAGGAGGAGAAACTCGCCGACAATGCCTACAAGCTTGGAAACGTCTTCAGGGAGGAACTCCGGAAGCTACCAAAATCCGTGGTGACTCTTGTACGTGGAAAGGGTCTTCTTAACGCTGTAGTCATCAACGAGGACATCGACGCCATGGAAATATGCTTGAAATTACGAGACCAGGGTCTCCTGGCTAAACCGACGCATGGTCATATCATCAGATTAGCACCGCCATTGGTCATCACGGAGAGTCAAATTCTTGAAAGTGTGGAGATCATTTCCAAAGTCATCCTAAATTATCATAAATAATTGTACTGATAATTTAAACATAAATCTTTGTTGTTTTTTTTTAAATAAAATTATTTCTTCCATTGTATTTCATGAATGAGTCCTCTACCATTCACTAAGTGTACGTTCTAAATATAATCATTCGGATATACTACTGACGCACAAATGACGTCGTCGTGGGGAGGTCTTGTTTTTAAAAAACAATAAACAAATCAAAAGGAAAGACAAGTTTTATCGCATCGAATATAACTTCCATTCAGCTACTAAATGCGACAATATTTTATATATAACAGCAATCGTTAAAATTAGCAAAAAACGTGAAAATAATCTTATGAGGCAGAAGGAAGGGTAGGAGTACGGAGGCATCTAGCGTCGCACGAGACAAATCAGACACTTGGCGCCGGTACAATGACTCCAATAAAATTTCCATATATCTTGTTTATACGCGACACATTGTTGTTTAAACAAAGCAATAAAAGAATCATCCGACGAACATAAATATCTGATAAAACTTGCACAAGTGAATACACATGGCTCTGATCTAACACTGAAGTCCTGCATTCTTACATCTTAGGTACGAGCTTGTAACTTCCAGAAGATGCTGCAAGAATGATGATGCCGATCAGGATGTTCAGTGAGTAAGAAGAATCATGATACTAAATTGTACTGCGAAAGACAAGAATAACGATAATCGCTGTTTACTGTCTGTTTATTGTTTGCCAGTGAAGTTTGCTTTGGCTCGGATGGCGCCATGCAACGAGGATTCCGCCGGCGCCCATCGTTCTTTATCAACAAATAGAAATTCGCCCATATTATTTGTTTGTGGCGCGCCTTTAAGCACATTCCAAGACTCCGGTCGTCCCTGTTGCCGAGTATCGCAATGCATAATCCCGCTCCCGTACAAACTAAGAGGAAAACAAAAACATTTTTTAATAGATATCCAGTAAACGACAAATGCTTTCACTAACAAACCCCCTACCTTGCCTACCTCGTTCACCTGACGATGGTATAAATGAAAGACATCAGTCTCGTTATACTTAGAGATTTGCAATTAGTCGACTATCATTGTTGAAACGATTTCTATCCCTTTACAGTTGCTTTTCAGTATCATTTATAAGGAGTGTTTATGGGAATCAGATTTTGGAAATTCCTAGTGATTCTCCAAAGCAAAGAAAAGCTATTCTAAAGTAAATATTAGTGTCAATTTGTTATTATCTATATTATTCTAATTATTTGATCCAGAAAGTCACTAATAAATTAATTAAATTATTCATCCTTACAGATACTTTGTATACTCATTCTAAGAAGACATTAAATAACTACAAGAGGATGCAGTCTCTGAGACAGAGGATGTTGGCAATCTCCAGGGAGATTGAGCTCAAGAGATTCTTGAGTTCCCAAGAAGTAATCGACAGGGATGACCGATTTGGTGGAAGACACTTCAAACCTTTGCCAGTGGTTCTTTCTAAGGGCGAAGGCGTTTACTTATGGGATATTTATGGCAAGCGGTACCTGGACTTCTTGGCGGGATTCGCAACAGTTAATCAGGGTCACTGTCATCCACGTTTGGTGAAGGTCATGCGTGAACAAGCTGGAAAACTGGCTCACACTTCACGCGCCTTCTACACAGAGCCCCATGGAGAATTCGCTGAATATCTTACAAAGCTCCTTGGGTGGGATAGATTCCTTCCAATGAATACCGGTGAGCAATAATAATATCCTTGGTCGATTTCCAATCACGTGACTTCCTGCTCATCATCGTTCTCTTGGTACAGGTGTCGAAGCTGGCGACACAGCTCTGAAGATGGCAAGAAGATGGGCTTACAGAGTAAAGAAAATTCCTAGTAATAAGGCGACAATTTTATTCGCCCAGAAAAACTTCTGGGGACGATCTTTGGCAGCTATTTCTGCTTCCACTGATCCAAACTGTTATACGGACTTTGGTCCATATGTTCCTAACTTCGAGAAGATCCCTTATGACGACCTACAAGCATTGGAGCAGAACTTTAAAGACAATCCAAATATTTGTGCTTTTATGGTGGAGCCTATCCAGGGTGAAGCTGGTGTTGTCATTCCAAAGGTAGGTTGATAGTGAAAAATTAATATTTCAATTAAAACCTTTGAAGTACTTATTCAATATATTATACCTATCTCTTGTATTCTTTACAACCAGGATGGGTATTTGAAAGGAGTCCGGGACCTGTGCACTAAGTACAACGTCCTCTGGATCGCTGATGAAGTACAGACAGGTCTGGGAAGAACTGGAACGCGTTTGGCAGTGGATCATGAGAATCAGCGACCTGACATTCTTATCCTAGGAAAAGCCCTCTCCGGAGGAATGTATCCTGTATCCGGTGTCCTAGCAGATGACGAGGTAAATCAATTTTAAAGATTTAAAAAATAATTTATAAAAAAAACAACTCCAAAATTACCTAAGACAGCTCCAAACTTATATATCAATAATCCACAGATATTGCTCTGTCTGGAGACTGGATCTCATGGAAGTACCTTTGGGGGCAGTCCTTTAGGTCAAAGGGTGGCCATGGAGGCTGTAAAAATTGTTGAAGAAGAGAATCTAGCCGAAAATGCAAACAAGTTGGGAAAAATTGTCAGAGAGGAACTTGAGAAGTTGCCAAAGGATATTGCCTTGGAAGTCAGAGGTCGTGGATTGCTTTATGGCCTTGTCGTTAATAAAGGTATAATTTAACAAATTAAAAAAAAATAAAGCTGATGAGCAACAATGCTACATTTCTAAATTAGAAGATAACTGTATATCTGTTCTTATTTTGTAGAGCTTGCTGAAGGCTGGAACATATGTCTCAAACTCAAAGATGCGGGTCTTCTCACAAGACCTGCTCATGGTCAAATCATCAGAATATCGCCGCCATTGAATATCAACGAAGAACAACTCAGGGAGGGATTGAATATTCTTACAACGACTTTAAGAAAAATTTAGAAGGCAGTAAAAGGATCTAGAAAGGAGCAAAGAATAAAAATCCAATCGTACTTATAAGAATAAAGGAGACTGCACGCATGCAAATGCAACTTAAAACCATTATAATATATATAAATTTATCCATATATATAAACTTAAGTACATCATCGATTAATTATAAATACATTCTTTTTTTATGTCACTGATATAATCTTTTCAATTATTCTCTATCTATGATCAAAAGAATCTTAATGATCTTCTTAAATTGAAACAATTCTTTTCAAACGTGTCTACGTTGTACCGCGAGAATTCAATTTTATTGACGTATCAATATTTCTTGTGGGTGATAAGGAATTCTTTATTTCGCAATGACAACGTTAGCACTTTAAAGAAAAAACGTACAATAACAGTCTGATGATCTTTATAGGAATTATATTGCCACTAGAGTTTCAGAAATTGTTCCTTTTTTTCACGATAATTTAAATAAAGAAAAGAGATAAGAAACTTGGCTCACCTATAATTTGAAAAATTACTTGAACACGTGCGTGTTATCTCTTTCTTCGATAAATTCTTCTTAATCCATTTACAAGTGAACTCTGTAATATAATCATGTGCTAAGTATTAGATTCGATTAGCCAGGAGATCAGATACGAGAGTCAGTATGCCTCTTCAAGTGTCTTTTCAAACTAAAAGCCTGAGCAAACATTTGATTGCACTCGTTACATTTGTACGTTTTGCTTCCAGTATGTAACTGTAAATGCCGTTTAAGATGGCTGTCTAGCTTGAATCTTTTGCCACAGAGTCTGCACTGATGAAGACGTTCGGAATCGTGTGAAACCCGATGACTCTTTAGATGAGAACTTTGCGAGAATGACTTATCACATATTTCACACTTGAACGGTTTAATCCTAGTGTGAATCCTGAGATGTTCCACAAGATTGCCTTTCTGCGAGAATGACTTATCACAAAAATTACATTTATGAGACTTGATTAGCTTGTGCGATCTCATGTGTACGTTTAAGCTGTACTTCTGGCTAAATCGTTTGTCACAAATTTCACAATGTACCACACCTTTCCCAATATGTAACCTCAGATGTGATTTCAAGTTTTTTGCTAAGGAAAATTGTTTTTTGCATACCGCGCACTCAAAACGTCTTACTCGTTGCATAACTTCTGATTTTGATTTATGAATCTTCTTATGATCTTCCAAGTAAGAGCGATAGGAGAACGTTTTATCGCACACGTTACATTGATGAATATTTATTTTTGTATGTAATCGTAAGTGAGCATTTAATTTACTTTTGGTTGTGTAAGCTTTGTCACAATTCGTACACTTAAAAGGACGTTGACCAGTGTGCGATAGCCTGTGCGTAGTAAGTTTCGATTTTTGGGCAAATGTCTTTTCGCATAGATCACATTTATGCTTTTTATTACGATTGTCATCCTTGGGTAATTCTTCCTCGTAGCTACCCTCTGTCAGCCGACGATCTTGACTTCTTTCAATGTCGTCTCCGGAGTTCTGTACTTCTTGAACCAGAGCTATGTTCTCAGAGAAGCTGAGATTCTCCGGAACAGATGTTCTGGGATAGGATAGGTTTTCGATCTGATTGGAATCTTCACAAATTTCTGGATTTTCATTGTCACAGGACAGATCAATGTTATTCTCAGCACCGTGCGTCAGATTGTGACTTATAAGTTGAGTTCTATTTGTGAAAGTATGATTGCACAAGGAACAGTGCAATGCGCAAGCAGCCCTGCTAGCACCTTCGTTTTCTGCCATTCCATTGGACAAAGTCGATGCTCCAGCTGGAGATGAATCTTGCATAGAATCACTTTCTAGATGCGATCCTAGATGACTAAGATTAAAGTAGGAATTTTGAGACTCGACGATGTGCATGTGCTGTACTGGCGTTCCATTTTGCATGGATGGTACGTGAAGTCGATTATGTGCACATAATTCCTGGTAATTCATAAAGACAGCTCCACATTCTAGGCACTTTAATGTCTTTTGAGAATTATGAAGTGGTACAAAGCCTTGATTTTGCTGATAGAGTTTACATCCTGATACAGTCGCGTACGACGTGAGTCCTGAAACCTGTTCGCAGCATAGAAAAATTCCATTTATAAGATTCACAGAATTAAAGAATTACCAGTCGTTACATTTTTTTAGTTTTCATTCTTTGTATCTTTACCTTTAATGCAGCCTGACGTAGAGCTCGGTCTGCAGCTCTACATTGCTCACGATAAAGAAGTGCAGATTCAGCTCTAGTTACACAGCGATCACACATTTTCTCAGGTAATCCATCTCCCTGCCATACCTAAAAATGTAATGTAAAATTATAGATTGATATGTCAGAAGATGTTCAAAATTATAAATTCACCTCCAAGCAAGACAGAGAACGAAGCTTAGAAGCCAATGAAGACCCAGCCGGTCCGACAAACAGACAAATCATTTTATCACCATCTTCTCTCAAGCACGTACGACACAGCTTGCTTATATTTTCACTGTCGATTTCCTTTGTTACGATAAACATAGTTTCTCATATAACATATTCTGTCATACATGAAAAAGTAAAAACAAACGCAAGCTGTCAGCTAACTTCCTTAGGTAGCCATCGTGTGCACGGAATTCAAATAATAAATCAATTATCATACGAAATATCGAACAGTAAAATCGTAATCGGCATAACAGTAAATCATAGGTAAACCGTTACCGGTAAATTATCCGCGGAACAATTTCTATTCCTTGTAGATAGAACAGAAATAATTAATACAAAAAAAAAGGAACTTCTTCTACGAGACAACAGATGTCGCAGGATCAAAGCATAAATTCGGAGTTGACATAATTTGATAATCTTTATATAAATATAGAATATACTAATCACTTTTATATCATTTTAAAAGCTACAAAATTTAAGTGATTTGGTAACTGTTAAGAAATACATCTAAAAAAGATATCCAGGATCTTCTGATAACTTAAATATTCGAAGGATAGTATTTTCAGTTCTATGCCGACGAGTAAACATTAATGGACGATTCAATAATGCCGACACTCGATAGGACTGATTTTAAGGTAGCGAAATCTCGAATACCGATAAAATATTTAACCTCTCGAATAAAATGATCCGTTATCCAGTAAAAGGACGAAAGAACGATTCGAGCTAAAACGAAAATAAAAGAATAAAAAGGAATTGCCATTACATTCGTCCAAGAGAAGTTTTAGCTGTCCATGTATATTTGATGTCTTGGCCTTGTCACCCGCCGCCATTTGCCGCGTTGCTTTTCTATGCGGATATCGGTAACTCTGATCGACAAGACGAACTTTTCTATTTCGTTTGCGAAGCCTCCATAGGGAACGAATGCGAAAATGAAATATTGGATTTTCCAGGCTTGCTTATGAAATGCTTCTCTACCGTAGCAGCCACAGCCTTCGCGTTCTCAAAAGAGTCCTTCCACCTTCTTCTACGCCATCGATGTCTTTATTAATCGCTTTACACTGTCGATGCGGAATAAATCGAGCGATATTTCCTTCTGAAGAATTTCATCTTTCTATAGACACTGTAGCATTAGAGTAAATACTGAAAATACTGCACAAAAGTATAAACTCTGGCTGTAAATACATAGTAAAAAAGCTCCTCATAAGTAAGTGCACATGCACTAGTAATCTAGGTGCTTGTGCATCAACGGTTAAACCTAATGCATAAAGAAGAAGCTTAAAAGGAAAATGATTTGGATCAAGTCATTCTTTCGTAACGTAGTTCTCTGTATTTTTAAATATTCAACATTTAACGGATACTGTATAGTTAAATATTGATGTGCGATTTTCTTCTGGAAAATTCGTAGAAAAGTATTGTATATCGGAATGAAGGAGAATTTTATTTTATTATTTTAATTTTGCTTTTGTAATACCTAAGTTTTTGTTGGCTAATACAAGAATAGTCCATTTCATATTTCGTAACGTACGAGTCTCGAATACTTAAATTCCACGTTATTATACGATTCTTACGTAAAAGTTACATAAATATGACAAATATGATTGTTAAATTAAATAATTTTTCTTCTTATCACGAGTTAACGCTTGACAGAGACATAAGAGAATATTATGTTCCAAATTTGTATACCTTAATAGATCGCGATGGCTGCTCAGTAACATCTGTGTGTATTCGACGATATAATAATTTGTATAGATTACTTCGCTGAGTTCTATTGACCTTTCTTCATATTTATTATATTATATCTAGACATATATTTTATTCGGTTAGATATTACGGGTAGATGGAAAGTAGAAAATAAGCTTGTAAATATTTCGTAATTCTGTCATCGATTTTCTGCGATGCCGATTGGTCGTCTACTATCGTCACTCGATGCACGCGAAGTTGGACAATCGTGTTTACGGCATAAAGTCAATTTGACAGATTGCGATTATTTAAAAAATGTAAAAATGTGAAATAACTTTTAAATCGCTTTTGCAATATTCATCTGACTCGTGTAACAGTCCTCCAGTCATGGTAAAAAATGTAGCTTCAGCAACAATGAACGGAAGGCTTTTGTAATGATTAATTTCAAAATGTATATGCAACGTTATTCTGTATTTTTATTAAAAATTATTAATTTTTTATTATTTGCGACAATCTCCTGTACCAAATTTATTTTCCTCACTGTAATTCTCAATATATATATATAATTCTATTCGCGTATTCGTAAAAAATGCTATCATTTATTTATTATACTTATCCGTTCCAGATAGTAATTTTGAAAATCTCAATACTCCCACTGCAGTTCAGCTATTCCAAGGATGACGATTATATATTTAACTTACCAGACAACAGACAAATCCTAATTATCTTTAAAATACCAGAAAAAAAATAACGTCCGTTCTATTAGACATTTCAAAAATGACTTTTAGACAATACGTTGTGTGACAGAAATAAGTATTGTTTGTGTTAGATTGAGTGACGTGAAGTAAACAAAAAAATAAATTTCAGTCATTGAAATATAAGGAACAAATAAATAAAAACAAATTTTTTCTTTTCAGGGAACTCAAATTAATCTCGACAATATAGCAAGTTTGAATAAATGGAATAAAATGAAAAACGACTTTATTTTTAGCCATTTCGAACGAATCTCCACAACCACAGTACCCATAGATTATATTATACGAATAAAAGAGATTGTTCGTAAAAAGCAATATCACAACAATTTTTCCATCGCAATAATCTATTTTTCAAACACTGGTCCCATTCGTTTTATAAATTAGTAAAATTGAAAGAAAACAGGGCCCCGCGGCTGACGTATCAATGTGCACTGGAACGATAGCGCATCGCTTAACAGGGCTTTATGCAAATGTAATTCAGCAGGTATTATTACGTCAGGTAGATGCAACAATATATTCGATCGATTCGAGTCCAAGAGACGATAATAAGCAAGACATAACATATTGAAAATCGATGAGCTCCTTTGCATTGATATTTCAAACCGATTGGCTACATCCAAGAATACCAAATAACATAAAGAACTACGTGTGCTCGATAAAATATATTTAATAGTTCCCATTCAAAATTATAGTCTCTCTTGAAATCTGTTCTTTGCTGAAATTGCGCATTTAAGTTTATGCAAATATTTTCAGTTAGATCAGGTTATGTATCAGTCAGCATTACAATTGCTTTGGTTACTTAACAAATCTGAATTTTCTTTCTATGTACATACGCAGAACTAGACTGATCGGTCAATATTTTTTGGATTTGGTTTTGGATTCTCGAGTTGCTCCGACGTCGGTAAGCACCTCGAAACGTTACGCTTGCATATAATGAAAAAAAATAAATAAAATTGTATGCATAAAGACGACGCATTCGGCATGTATTTGAGGAACGAAGAAAAGCACGTTACTCGCGCTGATTTACAAAGGAGAAAAGATAAAAATATCCAACTGGGACAGAGCAACGAGAAACATCTTTATTCTCTAAATCGCGTTTCTTTCCCTGTGTATTTATTATTTTCTCGACGGAATACGGCAGTATTAGACACACATCTATTTTCGTAAGAAATTCAAGCAACGAAGCTAACCTCACTTAACGTAACGCCAAGTCAACATAACCTAACACTGTCAAACCTAACCTCACCTAGCATATTAATGTAACTTCAGAGACCCGGTGAAAATTTTCATACTGAAATCTACTATAGCCTAATTGTATTACGTTAATGAATTATACAAACAAAGCAGCGAGTCTGTTGCCACGTAAAAGGTACAACAGCGTAATTCCCTGTGGCGACAGTAGAATTCGCCCTAAAGAATTCGGACCCAAGATCTCGTAGCCTGACTGTATCAGATCAGGTTAGACATATAAAACTAGATGATTAAATTGATGATCCTCTTTCATGCACACCAAGATATTAATATTATTATAATTATATTATTATAACTGAATATGTTGGATGAAAGGGCAGGGCAGGGAGGATTGAGCGACGGACGCAGCCGTCTTTAAATCTCCTCCAGTTTCTTGTTATCATAACCGTTATATTTTTCTCTTGCTTTCTCTTCGTAAGGTTTAATTATAAGAAAGGGACATTCAGGAACACACCGAGGTAATCTATCACCCTCTCTGGAGAAAAACCGTTTTCATGTTCCTGACCAAGGGGACAGGAGGACCTCGGACTTGAGTTCAGTCGGTGTTTTGATCTCCACCTGTGAGGTTTACCTTTTGTGACTTGTGCGCGGGTGTGCGAACCTCACCGCCAGGCCTGAAGTCCCAACCGGACCGGGTGCTCCCATGATCCAATTATTCATAACAATTAATTACATAAATTATATCGTTATGCTGTAACTACGTCAAAATTACACGAGTACATAACACACGTAATTGTTGGTTAGAATAAGCTAAACTTCCAAGCTCCATCGGCCTAGTCTCATTAGTTGGAAACCTCGGCAAATCAGGCTCTTTATTGGCCGAAATTGTTTCTCATGAAGAATTTAGGCAATGACGACTTTTCGTGATGTTCTAGTCGTACGACTCCTACGATTGACCTGGGAAGCCAGCTTTATAGTCGAACCGCTTTTATGTGGTGTAATACTCCTGAGTAACCCTGTATACAATATTAATGATTTATGAGAGAACACACGAGTTCCTAACAGTGTATACGTCATTGTTTTGTATAATACATTCCTCTGGGATTTGCAGGACAACCCAAGACCATACAAAGCCTATATATGTAAATTATAATAATCCATTGAGCCATTCCGATACTGTTAAACTGTTCTGAATATCCTGAATATATTTCTACGTATATATTGATATATAAAGTGAGCGTGTATATAAATACGTAAATCTGTGTGCAGTTATATATAAATTTTCATTTCACGAGCTAACGGATATCACTTGGCAATTCATTAATAACCAGTAATTTTTATAATATTTAATTAAATTTCTAAAATCCTTCTTGTTCCGTAAATTATTCTGTCATGTTATTCGTTCAGTATTTCTCTCGTTATTAACATTAACACATTTGATTGACAGATACAAATTTTATTTTCCTTCCAGCGATGGCATTAAACGCAATTCGATATAATTCAACGAAAAATGTATTTACGTATTTATATTAAATCGTTACGTCGATTGTACATGGACAATTAAAATTTATGATTAATTTTCACGATAGAAATGTAATTAGTATTTCCATTCGAATTGTGCGTGTCTCTTTATTACCGCAGTTATCAGTACCGCCATTATGTATGAATTTAAATAGATGACGGATGAAATAATGGCGATAATGGGATATATCCTATTCCCTTAAAGGAATCGTATCTCCATGAGCTTCGGATGCAATTTATTTTTCTCTGCAGAGATAATTCCAATTTGATATACATACATGCATACATACACACGTTTCCTGGTAAAAATTCAATTTTCCTCTTGCCGCCGTCACGAAGCACTGCGCTGGTTTCAGTTGAAGCGTCTTAATTTTTTATTTTCCCAATGTATAATGTTATTTTCTTTTCTCTCTATATTCCATTCTTGCTTGTCGGCTGCTTCCTTTCTCCGTTCAACTCCTAAATTCAGAGTACACATGTACAAACTTACCCAAATGAATTTACCAGATCTACTTAGTTTAAAACTTTGGTAAATTACGCTGTAGTATTTCACGCGTTAGATATATGCTTTAATATAATTCTTTTTTTCTTTTTTTTGCACGATGCTCGATGAAGTGGGATATTAAAAGTGGTCGGTACGTATTGCAGGCATCGCGCCATCAACAATTACCTGGACACAGGGTATAACACTGGACGGATGAAACAATTATTAATGACTGTTAAAATCGCCAAAGAGCCTCCAGGGATATTACGATAAAAGTGGCAATAAAAAATATAAGCTAAACGTTAATGCAACGGGACGTTGATAAAGAGAGGATATAAAAAGAGCCTACGAGCAGAGAAAGACGTATAAAGAGAATTTGGCAATTTCACAAATATCAAACATTCAACTGGCATAGGTAATTCGCAAACGAGAGCGTACATGCTATTTTTAATGCGTTTTAATTATTTCGCAACAGATGCATACGCAAATTAATGATTTCTAGAAACTCGTCGATTTTCACTGGTTCGTCGGAAAAAAATATATTCGAAGGGATTAAAAGAGAGAGAAGAATTCACAATTTGGGCTTACTCGAACCGGTCATATTTTAAACTTAAGATTTTCAGTACATAAATTAAAAAACTGAAGTTTGTTTTATCATAGAATTTGAAAGAACGGCTAATTTCTATTAATACGTGTGACCTGAATGACTGTGTACATGTGTATATATATATATATATATATGTAATGTACATGTAATGTATTAAGGATTTCCATAAATCATAATCTATCCTTTATATACAGGTGTATGTCAGATATGTCACTATCAGCATTACGACAGTGATCGAATCTTCCGATTCGAAATAATATTATCCATTGAAACAATACAAGGGAAGAGAGAGAAAATGGGTAATGGTAATTTTTCACGGCACAAGAAAAAAGATAAATGACACAAAGAGAAATGAATCCGAGTCGCTACAACAATATATTCTGTTAAACGATACTCCACACCCAACAGTCAACTTATGTTACAATCTAAACATGCCAGTTTGTAATATCGACCAAGCATATATGTATATATAACAATGGACGTAAAGTTATCAATAAAATATTTGAGTGGAATACTGATTTCAATAAAATTATTAAGAATTGCCGATGAAAAAATTTGTGTCAAAGTAATTGAAGGCGCGAATGGATATCAGCTTTAATCAAGAGCATTTCTCAGGGTATAGGGAACCGTCAATAAATGTCATTTTAATGCGAAAACAGATATGTATGATCCATATACAGATATACAGCGACAAATAATATTCTAATGAAGACGAATGACTGTGAAATGGAAACGCCATGTAAAATCTCATGGAAAATAGATTCGATGTTCGTGTCGGTACTAGATACATACTATAACGCTAGTTGTACCAGCTAGCTATACCGATAGCAACTAGCAGGATGCATTGCATCCAGTCAAAATGCAATGGCAAATAGCACAGCTGTTCGTCCCGTGGTACATTGCGGTGCCGTATGCAAATCAAAATAGGTCTGACCGCTTCCGAATGCAATTTCGCTCTTGTACATAGCTCAATGCCGTGCGTTAGGATATATAGGAAGCAAGAGAAAATAAAGAGAGAAAGAGAGAGAGGTGGTGAGCGGCTATTTGAAAAAATGTCCATATTGATCAACTGTTAAAAATAGCAATGCATATTTACAATGCGATTTCCTAATCTCTTATACGTCAAAGACTGAATTATCAATTGTTAATCGTACGTTGTGTACTCTGATATTTGATTCAATAATTTAATGTTCTTTGCAGAGTAGTTTACAGAGTAAAAGAATATTTTCGAAGGATTTTATAGCGGATATTGAATAACGTATAATGTTGAATTGTCATATTAACTGCTATTCTGAGTAACGTAGAACTATTTCCGTTTTGGTAAGAGGATTCAAGGGAAAGAGAGTCCATTGAACAAGGACGTGTCGCTCTATGATTCCGCTTGGAAAATTAATGTGAATCGCTCGTGACACGTTCAGGTTTGAGTTCCTTTCATGTATGGATTAATTGAAGCGTCTTCTAATAGCGTTTTCACAAAAGTGTCAATTACACTGACTCTAAATGTACGCGTACAAAGCCCTTGTTAATATATAATACAAGATTAAAATAACATTTTCGTGGATTTTACGTTATCCAGTAAAAGAGAAAATACAACATTTTATTCGTAGGAATGCCTAACAATCCGTAGTATAAGAAGTGAACGGACGGATCGGACAGTTGGGAATTAAAAACTAGATACTCTCTCGCTCGTCCATGTCTCCCACCGAAGAGCCAGGAGGCAACTTTAATAGATCTGATTTACAAGGGCAGACTATTAAAGTATCTTCAGTCGTACTTCACGAATCACCGTCATTGTCCGAATTAACCACGTTAGCCGTCCGGACCCTCAATTTCTTCCCCTAAGCCCATGTGTATTTTAATCTTCTGAAGAACCGTACAATAAAAGTAGCCGAACAGGCAATACCACGCACGTAGTAACGCAAAACAAATATACATCCTGGGATGGTCAGTGATAAAAAAAAGGAAAAATAAGGATAAAACAGTATAGAATGACGAAAGTAAGAGAATTTGTCGAGGGTTCCAAGTGAGCAAACTCGTCCCTGGACGATCAACAAGTAGCTCTCACCGGTGGGAGAGCTGTGTTTATACCTGGTTGGTCAGAGTGGTGGGGATAAGTAGTAAGGAGTGGGGATAGAGCGGACGAGTCACACGAGCGTCATCGCGTTCAGTCGGTTCAGTGAACGCGTACCGTGAAGGTTGGGTTTGTCTCCTTGTCAACCTTATGCTTGGAACGCTGCATAAAAGTATACATACTATAGTTCGTTAACGTACTGAAGCGTCGCTGCGTGGATTTTTGTGACGTGCTTGTGTCAGTCGTCTCCCTGCGATAATAGAATTATAGAAAGATGTCGCGCGGTAGTGATCCTTGAAGTTGTGCATTGGAATCTGGAAAAGTTGCTGGTACTGCTTGGAGAAAGAAGATCGTGATAGGGAGAGCAGAAGAGAGAAGAAATGCAGTCCCAGGGAGGAACGGCCCGGGCCTGGGTGAGGCCCATCTTATTGTTGCTTCTAGTCTGCGGAACTCTCGGTGAGTAGACTGTGTTATAGGCAGTACAAGAGTCCCTCTACGTAACAAAGGCCCGTTTTACTTACGTATAGGAAACGGAGATACTCTGTAGGCATTATTTCTATGGACTCGGATATTATTCATTTTTTTGTTGTTGTCTCGAGTAGAGAGACAGAAAGAGAGAGTAAAGAGTTCGCTAGCTTCTCGTGGGAAATTGGGAAATCGGCGTTAGTTGTTACTGCGCATGCGCCAACGGATTTCCAGTAAATCGGAATCGCAGAGACGCTTGATTTACTATGGCTGCTTTTCTTTCTTTTTTGTATTCTCTCGCTTTGTACGTTACTTGGTGCGTAATTTACAGTACAGCGGCGAGTCTCACGCGATGGCCTGTTCTTTCATCTCATGGCTTTGTTCTTCATGACAGATTTTCATCAACTAGCTAACCGATCGGGCCCATCTCACCGTACAGGCAATATGGCTGCCGAGTCGGTTCCCCGTTAAAACCATATACACTCTACTCAAGTTTCAAGAGCTTTTCCAGCGTACCAGAAGGACTTTTTACGTGTTGTCAGACGGCTCGAGGATGATAAAATAATCTTGGCGTTTGTAGGGGATTATGCTAATAATTTAAACTGTTATTATCCTTAGTGATTTAAAAAAAAAAGTCCTTAGCTACTTTTCATTTGTCCAGTTGTAACTAATAGAGCATAGCGATCGATCTTTTAAGACGTAACGTTTCACACAATTTTTAGACTAAATATAACCTACCGAACTGTCCGTACAAGTTGCCAGAAGGTCCATTGTATATGTATACGTATACAACGTTATGGGAAGTTTGACGTTAGCAAGCGCGTGCTTCTAAAATCGTATTAAAGGTGTATACACACGATAAAACCCGGTAGCATAATGGCTCGTAATGCAATGTCGATTTTGGTATGGGGAACAGAACGATATTTCGACGGAACTCGCCAGAAATGGTTGTACTTCCCCGGCAAATAAATCATGGAATAAAGTCAATCCAAAAGGGGACAAAGGGCGTTGGTGGGGTTCCTGGCCGTTTCTCGTGTATAGCTGCCACTCTATGCAGTATATACACATGCACTATACACTACACACTATGCATGCTTACCAGGCAGTAGCGTCTATGCACTATTCAAAAACGGGAACGACCCATTTCATGGGACCCAAACCCTATAATGAACATACAAGTGTCCCGCATGTATTAGATTATCTAAAAAAAAAAAATGGTGTAGCTATTGATATACGAATTTTCGATTCCATGACTGTTTCGATTTAGGTCCCTAATACTTTTTTTTTTTATCGGACGTTCTTATCTATTCTATTTCATCATTCACGATAGCCACTGATATAATTATGCTTAGTTTTAGCTAACTCGCTCGTGTGTGCATCTCTACACGCGGATTAATGGTTTTCCGTAGGTAGACGTATTATCTTTTTTTCTTTAACGTTAAAAATGAAATAAAACTCGTAGCTTTTGCGTGATTTTAATGAGAATTATATCGCACGCAATTATCCGAGTTTCCGACCTGCTTGTCTCTTGTGAAATCATCTCTTTTTTTTTTTTTTATTCCAATCTTCAGTAACACCCGTTTTAGTTAAGAAAGTGTACGCTAAAGAAACGTTAGTGGCGCCGTCTATTGGACAATGCTTTTAACTAAAGAATTACCGGCATTATTATCAAGGACATTGTCAACAATATTTCAGCCGTGGATTTTGTAACGATCCTTTGTCCTGTACGAGCAAGAAAATATCCTCTTTGGGAAATAAGTCATCGCTGTGGATTCATCTTAACGGTTGCGTCACGCGCGCGCGATCACTCTCGTCCGAGGAAATGCCTCTAAGCGTCATTCCGGAAATGTCTGTTGTTACTTCCTTCTCTCTCTCTTTCTCTCTCTCTCTCTGTTTTTTTAAATTCATATATCTTGTCTATCTTTTATTGTGTACTTCTAACCGTTTACGTCACCATCCGGTCGAATTACACTGAATGAAGTCTTTGATAAGGCGCGATAAGCCACCCCGACCGTATTACGTTTCCATACGTTTTCCTAGAGTCTCTCCATCCTGGTCCATTTCATGCCGTCGGGTGTAGGTTATCCTTCCTTCGCTATATCTTAACTTTATCTTACGACTATCCTACCTAACTTTGCCTTATCCTACACGCTGCAAGGCGGTAGTGCAGCGTCTAACAGAAAAAGCACCGAGCTGTACAGCCGGATTTGCCCGTGTTACTTGATTGTCGCAAAGCCTGCGAATTATTCGGCACGTTTGAATGGCGTCAGGAGGATTTAGAAAGATTTGTGGAAGATTCCTGATTTTTCAATTGAGAAAATACGAAACAGTCGATAATGCCCAGCGACACGTGCGGACGGTCAATTTGTAGCTGTGGTTTATACGAGAAAATGTCTTTCTTGGACGCCGAGGCATCACCAGTGTTTTTCTTAAAGGAATATACCAATTTGAATGGGTGAACATTGCACGTAGAGTTACTAAAGTTGAAAGTACGAAAGTACACGAGAACAACAAAAGAGTGACGAGGAAAATCAAGGTCGAATCTTTTGGGGAGCTCTAGTGGAGTTTTGTGATTTTTTCATTTTCACACCACTCGACGATACCCTGGGGCTGGTAAACACGTAACACTTCCCGGAAACATCTCTCACGTATATCTCTTACCTACATTTTCACTCTCTCTCTCTCTCTCTTCCATCGACTTCTCTTTGTCTCTGTTCTCCATTTGCTCGGCGTCTTCCCGTCCCAAATTTACAACTGTGTTTTGTTCCGTCGTCTAGAGAATCCTCACTGACAATTAGCATCGTCACAGCAAAATGGCCGACGTCAAAGAAACTTTACTAGCATACGTATAAATTGTATATATTATATTATACTTTTACGTATACATATATATATATACATACATCTTTCTCTAATTCTCTCTTTGTACTCTTTCTCTATCCTCTCATTTATTTACTTCTCTACTAAGCTCCCCCACGAGGAAGATGGCCGTTCCGGTTACTCCATTTTTCCTTCAACATCCATCCACCTCGGCTTTCTCTCTCTCTCTCACGTCGAACGTTTTTTTTACACTGAAAGAGCCACAACCCTGGATCGAAGGGAAGAACGCGTAAAGGGGAAAAGTGAAGTAGTGAAGCGTCGAAGAAGATTCTCTCGAGTAATTAAGAGTTCCCTTCAAACACTCGACAGACGCTGCAACCAAAGTGCGAGGCAACCTACACCATTTTGTGCTTAACATTTAACCTCGAGTAGATCGGTAGGTAGACGGTTATAGGTACATAACGTATCCATCTACAGTACCTATCATCCATTGAATCCTGAAAGCACTTTAAAGTGCGAACGAGAGACGCCTCTATGTTCTCCACTCTGTTAATTAATCATCGTCAATTAATATTTATCCGATCAGCAGTAGCATCCCCTTGTCCTCTATCTTTGTACACTCATTGTTTACTTTTTCTCTCTGTATCTCTCGTACCACGTGCTCTCAAATTCACCGGGACACAAGACATTGTGTCTTACAATTTTATGGGTGCACTGTAACTTTAAGCCATCATTAATTTCAAGTACACGATTCGTGTGCTGTTGATTCTCGGCCGGGTATCTTCAGCTAGACTTCCTTAGGCGTGCACCCCGGCTAATATCATCCCTTTGTCTTTGAATTGTACCAGAAGACGCCAGAACGAGGGCACAGTGGCTGCTCGGCTTCTGGGCAATTTGGAAACTCGCGTCAGTCAGTGCACTGTAAGCGAAATGCACGTGGAGCATGTAACGAGAGAGATTATATTCTGGATAGTTACTACAGACGTAACATTGGATGCTGTACGTAGCGTCTAGAGAGGATGATCCAGTATGGAGATAATGGTGACACTTAATGTTAGCAATGTAATGGTAGACCTGGCGGGTACTTAATTTTGTTCGTGGCTCTTGTTCAGAGATGGTGAACACTTTACGCGGGACCACTTATTGTAACCGAAGAAGAAGAACCCCTATCCGCGAGGCTTACAGGTGGTAAAGGGGTTGAAACTCGGGTTCACTTTTGGGACTTGTTTTTCATATTAAGGGCTCTTGCTGGGTCTTCCGCAAGGGTCCTGCCAACTTAATGAAATTGACCCCGATAACACCTGTGTCTTGGACAGACTGAATCCGGTTTGGATATTATTAGACGAGTATAGACCAAGTAGACATTTTTCTCTATTAATCCAGGATCTCTTTGTAGGTATCCGCTAGGCCACCTAGAGGTTCTCGATTTTTTAATTATCTTTATCAGACGCAATTCTTTATCTGAAAATGCATAATTTTGTAGCGCATGAAATTCCTACTACATTGTGCCTCCTCTTCAGTGACTTCAGTACTGGCGCTCTGAAGACTCGTCATTCCTATTGAATGATTCCGACTTGAGCGTGACTCAACTGTGTCAATTAGTCGAATCATTGAGTATAACACACTCGACATAACTTTACCTGTTACTCGCTCAGCCACTTCATAACTACGACTCTCTACAGTGGAACTGAGGATCAGGGGACCCTAGACGATGACCATCTTCTCAGCCCCTCCTCTATAGCTTCTTGACAATCAGTAACACCAAGGGACGTGATTGTTGGACCCTATTTAAATAGTCAAGGATAGGGACACGTTACATTTGGACCTCTCTGTAAAGCGACCCAACGATTTACGTACCATCTCGCGGCGCGGATTGGAATTAGGTTAAGTTATGGCCACTTAACTGTGGGAATACAGTCTGACAGATTCTCGACGACGTTGCCAGTACTCGGGATCCCGCATCTCTTTTGTTACCTACGTGTCTCTGAGTCTCTTTTTTTTTTTGGGGCGGTTCACGTGTATGACGTATGTATATCACACGTGTACTATATAGTAACGTACGTGCGTACACAGTCTATGTCGGCTAACAGCGTGTACACCACGTTCACTTCCATGACGGGGAGCCGGTTCGCGTTCCACAAGGCTGTGCAGAATGTCACTCGTTCCGCTCTTTCACTCACTCTCACGTACGGTCTCTCTTATTCAGTCACTCACTCACTCACTCACTCTACTAGCACGATACAATCTCTTTACCGACTGGCTCTTGTAGCAGCAGTCCCAGCTTGCCTTGCTTTTGATACATCAACCTACCAGCAGCCCTTTGCTCTATCTAACTTCCTTTAGAAAGGCGTCCTAATGTAATATACCTGAACAGTCCTTAGTACAGGCCATCCGGTACAGTCCGAACTAACTGTGCGAGAACACGTTTTTCTGCTTTAGGGACTCGTCGGGCTTTTTGTGTTTCGGTACTACGGTTCATGTTCAGGTGACTCTCGTTGCACTGTTTAACATACGTGGATGGCCCTTCTAGGATATTTTTGTATGTCTCGCCAGGTACCTCTACCCAGGTTAACCCTCTACCCTACATTATCGCTTGAGTATGGTCTTGGTAATGTCCTTTAACTTATTACTGTCGTCGATACGTGTTACTAAACATTTCTATCCCTTGTAACTATGTATACCTTGTATCGTTGTCGTACAAGAGTAAAAGCTACAATTATTATGAACATTGGCCCACTCGCTTTCAGCACTATTTTGCGTCTGCGAGCTGAGAAAGCATTCGCGTGTCTCGTTCCTTGAAGGATTTTATTTTTTTGTCCGAATGAAAGATAAAAAGATAAAAAGAAAAAGGTAAGCATCTCTCCTCGCTACCTTATCTCGACCTCTTAGCCAGTCCCGATCCTCTATTACGCCATCAGCAGCAATACCAACAATCCAACGTGTCAGTTATAAGATCCTGGCTCGCGTGGCCTGACATCCTCCTCCTTTATTCCTGGCCAAGGAAAAACGAGGGAGAAGGACGTAAATGGAGAGGTAGAACGAAAAAAATGTCGGCTACCTTTTGTCAGTCCAAATGCTGGCCGTTGCCACTCCGTACGTGACGACACGTAACCCGTGTTTAGACGTGAAACGTGGCCGGGAACTCTAACGAACGATATGCCAGGAATTAAATATATTCTTCTTCTTCTTTTTTTTTTTTTTCCATTCCTTCCTCTTCCCGTGTCTCTCTTGTCGTCCGTCCTCTCTACGCCGCAGTCCACGTTACTTACCGCCATGTCTATTTACCATCCTTGTCTTACCTTACTCCGGTCCTCGTTGTCGCGTACACTTGCACTCACGGAGAGTCTTAACTCGACTGTCAGGAGCCCCGTGGGCTTGTCTTAACTCGACACCCTTGTTATAATCAGGCACCTACCTTACCTACCTTTGTTACTTACCTAACTTTACGTTACGGCCAAGCTTCATCCACTCTCGTTGCACATTCTCGGCCGCGAAAAATTACTGTTTCAGCTTAGTTGGACGCGAACGCATCGTTATCGTCGGCTGACTCTCGCGAAAGCTTTGTCGCTTGAAAAGAGTAGGGCTGTCGTTTGTAGAATGTTTTTTTTTTGCTCTTTGAAACGCGAGAAATTGTTGTTTTTTGTAGAATTTGACGAATTCCAATTTTTGTTTATTCTTTTTAGTTCATTTTGTGAAGAAGTTTAGGGGTAATTACACGATTTGCACCGGTACTTGGGTGTACTCGTATTCGTAGCCTCGAGTTTTACAAGTTAGGTTAGGTTGGCTTTAAGTATCGCGATCAGAGGGGCAGTCGGGGGTTTTCATTCAGACGGATACCGAAGGACCGGAAGTTCCTTTCTCATCGGAAAAAAATGTGCCCGCTCATGGCCCTCTAGCCTTTTGTATTTATAGAGGCGAAGTGATTCGAACCATCCGGACCTTCTCCATTACCTCTAAAAGGTCCTTAAACTTTTTTTTTTTTCTTCTTTCTCTCAATATATTTTATTCTTGTACCGTTGACGACGACGGCCAACAACTACAGCAGCTACTGTCTTTCACTTCTCGTCGACGACGCTTTGTGATTTCTTAACGAATTCTAGCGATTCGTCAGAGTCCGACGGAGAAAGCTCTTACCGACGGCTGCATTCAGCAGAACCAATACCTAAAGTAGCGAAAGCTACGATTGATCAAGCTTCGCAGCTGCAGCAAGATTTACGTTTAAATTACCAACGTAATGCTTTGACTGGCTTGTCGATGTTTCTCTATTGAACATCGACAACGTAACGAATCTCCAGTTGTTTTGACTACCGGAGTCTCTAGCGTAGTTTCAAGATGGCCCGTTGTTATTGTGTTTTTTTTTGTTGTTGTTCTTCTCAGTGTAACGTAGAAAAGGGTGTGGTTTCAATATGGAAAGAAGTCTAAGTCCTCTAAGTGAGAGATATTCTCTCTCTACGTCGAGTCAGTGATAAGGCAACGTGACGTAATTTTCTTCGTGGAAGCTTCGTGGCTGACTCAGGTAGCGAGGCAAGAGTTTAGGTGACGTCATGCATTCTTGCCTTTCCTGCCAAGACTCTCTTGTACGAGTTCCTCCTTCTTCTTTTTCATGTATCCCCTCTACCTTTTTGTCCTCCTCCCGCATACTGTCTTGCTCCTCGACATAGCGGGTGTTCGCATTTTTCATGACTTTGAAACGATACAACACAGGCCTTAAATGAAATCTGGAATTTTTTGACGTACACCAGGAATTCCTGTATACATAGGAATTTAAAAATATACGTTACTCTTGTAGCTACTTTTTTAATAGGAAAGTGCCTCTTGTCAGAGATCCTTTTTTTTTTTTTCCCCCCCTTAGCCTTCTCGCATACGATTCGCAGAAGATAATACAACGAGATACGCGAGCAGAGTCGTAGGTTCGCTTGCTAAAAGTAGCTTTTGAATATATGATCTGAAATTAAAAAATTAATGTCGCAACTAATGGTAATTTTGAATTGCGAGCTTTTGCATGTAAACGATACGAAATGTGTATGAAAGATATATAAATTGTCGAAAAGAAGAAAAAGAAAAAAGAAAAGTTCGTTACCCGACCTCCTACCAGTCAAATGAACGAACCGTTAATAAACAAAGACGCGGATCCGTCGCAAATAAGACAAAGCACAACACGTATACGAGACTTCGCAATAACATCAAATTGGATCGAAAGTAGTGTCACGTTACACAGAATACTCGAGAAAAATATCTCCAGGGACGTAGGTTCTCACCTCGTTAACCGGGGCATCTTTTTAATTCGAACGTCCCTTAAGCCGGAACAAGAGAGGAGCGATAAGAGCAAAGGAGTAAAACGTCCTTTGCTGTTTGCCCGAGCTTTCTTCCTTGAAACCAAAGCAAAAGAGAGAGAGAGAGTATACCGTACGAATACAGAAGAAAGAAGGACAAAGGAAGTGAAAATGCATAGAGTAACTATAGCGATGTGGAACTGAGTGGGGTGTGGCGAAAGAGGGGAGTTGAGAAAAAGAAGAAATATCCAAGCCGAAAGTGGATTCTGCAATGGAGTCGTACTCTTCATCCCTATATCTCTATCTGTTAGGCGTCAGACGGAGAGAGAAGAAGGAGTGTAATCGAATGACGGCCTCTCTATGCGAAAGACAGAGACACGTACAGACTCTCGGAGACAGGACTGGGGTGTTACTCTTTCTTTCGGAGGCTGAGGGAGAAGATTCGAAGTCGCGAGGTAACGAGCTCAAGTAATGGAGATTGGTGTACTACCAGGGCCGTGCTATAGTACCTGGTCTGACACATAAGAAACTAAGAAAACCCGTGGGCCCCGGCGACTCGTTAACGTAAGTAGCCACGGCCGGTAAATTGCCAGATAACTCGATTACAGTCCAACTAAATTCGGCATGGATTGACGTAGACACGTGGAGGAAACTTCTTTTGTCTGCCTCCCCCTTTTTCCCGCCCCTAGCCATAGCCGTAGCCCCTTACCCCACATACGTGTTTGCCAGCGTTATCTCTTTAGCTTGAATTTTGTATTTTTTTTTTTTCTTTTTTCTTTTCCTGCTTCACGCTCTAACAGATAAACTTTTCCGATATCGTTACCTTTGAACGCGGTAGCCTTCAGACGATAAAGTCATCTCTATGGATCACGATTATCAGTGATCAGCTTTCGATCGACGAATATATTTCAATGCATCTCTTTTGCACTTTTGTTCTAGCTGAATTCTCTCGCAGACTAAACATTCGTCGCGCGGGCTCTTTGTTTTGCTTGTCTCTCTTCTGCCTTTGTTTGGTCCGTGCCCATTGGGGGCGAGTATATACGGGGATTAATTAGATCGTAAGATTATACACAGAGGGTGTCCCGGTGTCGTGAAGAAGAGGTGTTTCAGTACCGCTTAAATATTTAATGATCCTACGATGACTTTCGAAGCCCTTTCGATATTCTCGTTCTCGACGGTGAGGAGGGTTACCCCTCGTTAGCTTGCCTCGTGTAATTGGCATTAACCACTCCTAGGGTTCTTTGCTGGCTACAGGAGTTAAACAATGCGACGGGTTAGTAGGAGTAAAATTGTCAGCTTGTATACTATGACTTACTTAGTCACTTTAAATATTTACTTTTAACGATCCTGACTTGACGCCATCTTTGCTACTCTACATTTTTCCTTGTACTTCTTCGCGCACCCTTTCGCCCCTTCTCCCTTTTCAACGCTACTCCTCCTTCTGCTCTCGTCGCTTTAGTCGTTTAGAGCCCTTTGTGTGTGTTTTTCTTTTTTCTTTTTTCTTTTTACTTAGCGACAACTCGAACTCTCCCTCCACCTTTGGATATTACATTATTGTTTTCCTAAGGTACGACTCTCTACATGTAATTAGCGTACTCTCGCGAACCATGTATTCTTTTTTCTTTTTATTTACTATAGAGTTATGCATACGTATGGCACTGGTACAGTTTATGTATGTAACAGTGTACGAGTTTATTCATCTATATTGCAGTATGTAGTAACGTAGTCATACGCCCTTACTATATGTATACATACTCCATGGGCATTAACTATTCGTTAGCCATCTAGCCGCAGCCGTTAACTCACTGACGGCTAACTGCTCGTGCTACAGTATCGAATAGAAGTTGGTTAAATACGTTTGCCGGACGCCGTATAGTAACCTTGGTTAACGTCGAGCCCTGACTTTTGTCCAGGCCGTTTAAAGCTTGGAGGACTAGGAGAATGTGGGAAAATGTAGGTAAACGCGCATGGGAAGATCACGGGATTATGCTGGTGAATGCAATTGGCGTTAAACAGTACGAAAAGATCGTACGTGCCTGGGTCGCGTCGCAAGATGCACTGCTGGGGGTGCATCTTGTGACGCGACGCGAAGTGCATGATGGCGTTAATGGATCCTGTGGTGAGGCAATAATTGTACGTGAAATAATTGAACACGGATGAACAATGCATTTTGGGCTTTTTTTTTTTATACAGGGTTTGCTTTGTACCCGCTCAACCCAATTTAGCTTCTTTTTTTTTTTTTTTTAATGAAAGATTATCTCAAAATAATAATATCAGGTATCGGAAAGGCCTATGGGATGGATGAATGCGTATAGGTATTATGGAACGAATTAATTATTAAAATGGCTGACCAAGAGAATGATATACGAAGCACGAAAGTTATTTAAGGATAATCATCCGGGAATTCCCCTGTGTATTTCTTATGATATGGGAGTTGCGTGAAGGAGTGACCCGACCGTGACCTTTCGCACCAGTTATATCACACGGTGATTAAATGCATTTATTCAGTATGTACTTCCCACGAATGCAACCCCCTCTATTCTCCGCGGACCCTAACTATACCTTACCAGTGCATATAGCTATATATATATATATCAGTAGTAATAAGCCTTGAAGGCTTGAGAAATTTCTTTGCGAAAAATCACTTCGTCGTAGAAATAACATTGGGGCCTTCTTTCTTTTTTCTTCCCTTTTCAATGGAATCTTTCAAAGACGCTTTTAACCGGTATACGTGTTTACTTCTTACTCGCCGATGTCTCCATGTGACACGGGCGAACAAATAAGAAGTACCAAACGTCGCGTGGACTCGGTGTGAACGTAACTTCAGTGCAGCCTTTACGGGAGGATATATATATATATATATAGCAGATATAGAATGAGTGGAGAGACCAATAGAACAAAGTGGATTCCCGGTCTATGAGTCATCCAGCGTTGTACGCTTATATGCACGTACGTTTCACCCTCTGACACACTGGCCATACATGTAGGAATATCGAAAATGCACGGGGGGGCTTGCTACAGGGCGCCCCATTCACATATCATCCCACATAAGAGAGAGAGAGACTTGTTCCTATTGGATAGCGCTATAGAATGCAATAGGTGGTACTCGCTTTAGGGAAACTTATTGATTTCTACCTATACGTACTGTTTTCGCGATAAAGCGACAGAGAACTTTATTTACGATCAAACGTAGACGTTTGGTTGATGATTCATGTGTATACATATATATTTTTTTCTTCTTCTTCTTATTCGACTGGTATGTTATTGGTATGAAATATTAATATGCCTGTAATTTATCGGATTTTTGTTGGACACGTTATTCAGTATTATTGACGTACCTTGTTTAGGTGACGACGTTCCTCAATATTTTATATTGTAGCTTCGTACTCAAGTTTGTTGGATAATTCGATGGTCGTTCTTGTATCAGGTCACTATTGTTTGTACTATTGGTTTTGTAATTGTAACTACGGAATTATTTCATTTGACATGTTTACCGTCTAATAATAGATTCTGACGTGCATAATATAAGATATATATATATATATATATTTTTTGTGTGGCTATTGGATGACCTGTCTGTGGGACAAGTGGTCATCGCGTTGGCTATCCTACTGACAGTGATGGTAATGGCAATGATGATAATGACAGTGACAGCTCCAGGAGGAGGTGTGACGTACATAGCTCTGTGCCATGTGCGACCGAACTTGTGTCAATGACACGTTGACCTAGGTTCGGGATGCGGACGAGGTCTTGGCGCCATTTAAAAATATCCAAGGATGATAGCCAAGAGCGAGAGAGAGAGAGTGGCGGCAGGGAGGCAGCGTGTACTTAGAAAATAATAGTTGGAGCCTGGGAAGACGATTTTACGTGACTTTTAAAAGTATCTTTGGATATTTTTGGAATTTAGGGTAAAAAAAATTCTTTTCTTTTCGCGCAGTAATTCACGTACGTCGATAGTGCAGAGTAGCTTGGTAGACAATTAGGAAATAATTTAGGGACGTCAAGTCAGGCCGTCCAATCGACTAGTGCATTTACGTAGTCTCGGAGATTTTCGAAATTATACATGAATTAGCGGAAACGGTCTTTGATAATGGGAACGTGCGGTGTTAACCACTATCAAACTTACGTTAGTTTCGATTATCGATTGAAACGAGGCCACGATCGATTATACAGTCGATATAGGATAGAGAAGTCTCGTGTAGTTTAATCTCCCTATCCTGGTATATACGTGCGGTGGTTTAACTTTTACTTTGTATAGGTATATCTGTATATACTCTAACTACACGTTAAGGCTTGTAACACGCGAGTATCGACGTTACGAAGTTTTTTGGACGAGTTTCGAAAGTAAGACGCGCACGATATGCGATACAAGAGAAAATACATTATTTTAATCGTCTGTGTCATTTTGAAATACGACTAGTGGCGCCGCCGCCACTGTTATACGTATTGTATATCGAACCAAAATACGTTTCCAGGGGGGGTCATCTTCTTAGGACGTTCGATACAAATGAGTCCCCCAAGATGATAAGAACCGAGGGGTTTTTTTTGTTTTTTTGTTTAACACTCAATTAATTAGTATTTACTGACTATGTATATATGACCACCCATGCATTTTCGCCCTTTATAGGTGGAAAATAGTATTAGCCCCGTTAATGATAATACGCTATTTCGAGTGGCATCGTCCGCTGTTATTTATGGGCTTAATTTGCCTAGCGCCATAAATTGCGGCTCGTGCATACGTTGGCATCGTCGCTCTCGATGCGTTCGCCACCCGTATTGGATTATGCGCATATAACGAGGCTGCAACATCGGGCCTGCACCGAGCAGTGCATCGTCAGTGTATGTGACGTCGTGAAATGCCCTGCGAAATGATTTATATGTCAGAGGCGAAGAGAAACGGCGAAAGGAGAAACAGTGAGAATTCAAAATAGCGTGTAGAAAAGTAGTGTGACTCTGGTCCCTCCCTCCTCTCTCTCTCTCTCTCTCTCTCTCCTATCCATAATCCACAATAACAATATACTATATTATTTATTCACCCATCCGATTACGTAAGTATCAGTACCTGCCGTACAGTCTCTTGTTGTCAATAGAATCTTCACGCGACATTTATTTCATACTTTTACTTCTCCGTGAATTTCAAGC
>JARPRG010000270.1:634383-644795 GCA_031001745.1 Hartigia nigra
CTTGCGTGGGATAGACGCGCCGACTGTTGCAGCTCGTGTGTTACTCGCCAGCACCAGATGGAAGAAAAGTTGTTCCGGTGTGATAGAAGCTGGGAAAAATTTTTCTCCCTTACTGTACTGTACTCTCTCTCTCTCTCTCTCGCACATTCACTCTCTGTTTCTTTATGCTGAAGTGCATATAGTTGACCCATTCGTTCCTCATTGTTTCATAGACTCGACGTCTTTAGCACGGTAGACTGTAATGGATATTTTAATGAGAAATTGGTCCAGTCTTTTGAAATACGACTGTGGAGAATTCCGCGGATTTCCACAGAATGGCAAAATGCCAGCCAGTCGTTGAGCTAGTAAGCATACCAACCAATCAGACTCCTTTCCTCGTTTCCATGGATACCAGCGGCGTCCTTCTCTCCGCGTTCTTACTCTCTTACTCTTTATATATATATATATATCGCCGACGTTTTCGTCCTCTTATGCATTCGCCGGTTCTATGCCTTTCGCGGTAGCGACTGGTAGCGCCGCGACGCCCGTATCGACCGACATCCCCATTCTCCCATGCCTCCCCTGCATCCCCCTATCCACTACTACTATATACCGCTACTACGGTACTACGTACGCCAGCTACTACACAAGTTTTACTACAATCAGCGCATAGTACAATCCTATTCATAGATGAAGGGACAGACATCATGTTTATATGCGTTCTAATTCATATTGAAAAATTGAAATAGTTGAATGATTAAATGTAATTGTGATATTGGCAAAGATTGTTTTTTTTTTATGGGCTGACCTGGGTGTGGTTTTCGTAGATTGAGATCTTTCATTTCTGGTCGGGGTCTATCTATCTTCGATAACCTGACCCACATATTCTCTGACAGGATATTAAGACCCTATTACTTTGTTCATTGAACACTCAAATTTGTCAAGCTTATGCGTTCGAGCCGCCACGGCTATCTGGCTACGCCTTTATCGAGAGACCTTAGTCTACGTTACTTGGCTCTTGTCAATTTTATTAGCTCATGTTTTAATTATGATGGCCTTATGACGTCGTCGGTATAATGAAATAAGGGAATTGGTTGTGCTTGTTGGCAGGTGGTGACGCCGCAAAAATGTGGTGATGTTTATCTGTACGATTTGCCTGCGAGTCGAGGAAGCCCGGCGCCATCCTCTAGGCACGACTCACCCTTGAACAATTCGTGTACTGACCACTTTAACACAGGTAAATTTATTGATTTTTCTTTTCTTTTTTTTTTTGGAAATTTTTGTCATGGTACTCATTGGTTTATTTGGATTTGAGAAGCTTTCAATGAGAAATTTCAGTTTAGTGTGTGATTTGGAACTTTTTTTTTTATTGCTCATATTTACGTACAGTTTCTAATTGTCGAGAATTTTTAGGACGTTACACGAGCAGCTCCATTGGCACTAGGAGTTCCGTCGATAGTGGAGGAGATATCAGCGATTGTTACGACGTTCCTCCACGAGCTATTCCCGTTATTCCATCACCAGCTACTAGTCCCAGTCCCGCACCATCCTGCTACGACATTCCCAGAGCTCCCACTTCCTGCACGTTGAATTCTAATGGAACGACACCTTTGGATTGCTATGACGTACCCAGGCCATTGCAACCACTTACGCCAAGCAGTTCAGCCTCAAGCCTTACCAATGACGGTTCCCTCAGTGGTTCCAATAGGTAGTACGCAACTGTTTATTTGTAAAGAAAATAATTGGACATTTTTAGAATTTTTATTTATATACGTCTGGATTATTTATTCAGGTCGAGCCTTGCTGCTCCGGACTATGATGTTCCTCGTGCTCGACTTCCGAATTCTTCCGTACCTTCGCGGCACAATACACCTATTCCTAAGACTCCTACACCGCCGCCTCCACAGAGAGAAAAAACCTACGACGTACCTCCTAGTAAGGAACTTCCCTTGGAGCTGGACTCTGCCCTGGAAGGTTTACAGAGGTTGCAAGCCGAGGCGTCTGCTGCTATTACCAGGTTGCTTGGTTTCGTGAGTCCAGGATGGAGGACGCGACAGAGGCTGGATTCTACGCTTATGGATCTTAGGTTGGCAGCGCTTAGATTAAGGACGTCTCTTCATGATCTCGCTGAATTTGCAGAAGGTACTATTGGGATTATGGAATAATTTTGAAATTTGTTTTAATTACATTTTATCATTTAGGTACCTTGGGGAATGCTGCCAAGGCACCGGACAAGGGACTTGCTACGAAACTCAGGCCTTTGGTGAAAGCTCTCAGGGATTCTGATAAACTCGTCCAGGAAGCAGCTGGTGAACTCGATGCCATGGAGTGGGACGCTACGAAATTATGTCGCGGTGGTGGTGACACACCGACTCCTACAAATTGTTCACCGCCATCCTTTTTACCTTCCATTCAACCGGATCCTTTGGATCAGTTAATAGCTTGTGCCAGAGCCCTCACGGAGGACGTTCGTCAGGTCGCAAGCTTTATTCAGGTAAGATAATGGAAAAGGGATGCTGAACGGAATTATAAAATATGGCAGAATATCCAATGTCCAGCTATAGATAGGAAGACCACACTCATCTGGATTTCTTTAGGGAAATTCTACGCTCCTATTCAAGAGGTCCTCGATCATCTCCACCGGGAGTAGCGGGAACAATAGCGCAGCTGGAGAGGATTACGACTACGTGAACCTAGACTCGAGGGAGGTTGTAGCGAAGCAACGAGAAGAACTGAGGGCAGCTCTTCCACAAGAGCTTCGATCAAGCTATGATCTCCTCGTAACAGAGGCTGATAATGCCGCCATCCAGGCACCATCATCCATGCCCGTCCCTATGGACCCGAACGACAAGCACTTGCTAGCCTTCTATGCTGCTCAGGTCATTACCCACGGAACTCATCTCACGCACGCTATTGACGCCTTTCTGCAGACTGTCGAGCACAATCAGCCACCCAAGGTGAACCTCGTTTCCCCTTTTTTTTATTCACATTTTTGTTGATCCTACCTTCCAGCACTTTCCACTACCTCTATACTCGTCGCTTTAGACTCCCCACACTATCTTTCTTTCTTTCTTTCTCTTTGAACAATCGTAACAATGAACTCATTTTTTATTTTTCAAATATGGAACAGGTGTTTCTTGCCCACGGGAAATTCGTTGTTCTCAGTGCACACAGGCTGGTGCATATCGGCGACACTGTACACAGGAACGTGATGAGAAACGACGTTAAAACAAGGGTGCTTCAGTGCGCCAATGCCTTGAACGAGGCCCTTGCTCAGACCGTTTCCAAGACAAGACAAGCAGCACAATTCTTCCCAAGCGTCGCCGCCGTCCAGGATATGGTTGATAGCGTCGTAGACGTCTCTCACCTCGCCAAGGATCTTAAGGTCGCTATGATTCACGCAGCTCAACAACCCTGAGGAGTGTCAAACTAATCATCAACAGGGATAACTTAACGAGAAGGACCCGAAGACATTTTCGGCAACTATCTACGATTAACCTCAACCGGTAAATACGGAATGTAGAATACGAAGTACGAAATGCAGATATATTCTTCCGTTGTGTAATAGTGGTAGCGGTAGATCTTAGAGGTAGACCTTAACGTAACCATAAAGTGGTAGTGAGAGTGGAAAATTTCAATACGAAAGAAAAATCATAATTACAAATAGGGAAACAAAGGCGCGACGCTTGTTGATTGAAATTTTAATGAGCCAATCCGCGCGCGGTTTTATCCACTGTGGTAGCACATGTGCTTTTTTAGCTAGCGTGTTAACAAAGTGTGTATCTTTTCCGTGGACCAGGTGTAGCTTCTTCCCGAAGGAAAGGAAGCACTGCTATTGCCAAAGCATTATAACGTATAGGTGCGTACCTATTTGTAGGTGTTAATCCAAGAAACGAAGTAATTAACGAATGATTAATGAGGGGACAGAATAAATAAAGAGAATCAAATGTCGCTGCAATGTATTTAGATATGGTAGATCCGTCGTAGCCATTGATAGTGAAGCGTGTAGCAATGTCGTTCGTAGTTAGCCCATTTTTAATGAGGGGAATATAATATTAAATAACGAATATAGAGCAAAAGAGCAATTGACGAAAATTCTGTGCAGATTCTTTCAGAACCGGAGTACAAACTAAAGTTAGACCGTTCATTTAATTTTGATGGTAGACCCAATTCTAGTTAGTACTTCAGTTCTGAATAAACCTGTATCAGAATACTGATAAGAAAGCTTTCTTTTTTTTTATATAAAAAGAATCTTTCCAACCTTTTATACGAAGCTTTTTGCATTCAGAGTTTTTTGCATGCTCGTTTTTTGACTGGCGGCTGAATTTTATATGAACTTGCGTCGTCTCCTAGACGACAGACCCAATGATGATGATGATGACGACGAATTTAGAATACTGCTGATAATTCAGACTTCCAAAGTCCCTGATTAATAAGGGACCAATCATTTTACTCGAAGCTCAGAAAAAAAAAAGGAAGAGCACCAAGGAATTGTAACCAGCATCGAGTTCTATATTTCAGATCAATGTCAAATCATTGATCCTCACTTGAAAAAATCCTCACATTAATATCCAACGAGATGAATTTAAGGTAAAAGATTCGTTTGATTACCTTCGTTAAATTATCGTTCAATTATTATTTGATTATTTAAGTCCAGGGCTACTTTTAGCGACTTGCTGACCACCGTCTTGCTTCTTCCTTTGCTTTCATACTTAATGACATTTAATTATACTGATGATAATCGTTTGAATAAACATTCAGGATGTTATTTCTATGCGCATACAGATCTCACGAGGCTCTTGCTCGGTTTACGTAACTCAAGGTAACAGGGAGCATTTGAAATAATTAATGAAAAGGATAAACTAATCGCGCGCGAATAATTTGACACTAAAAACATATATCTTCTTGATCACGACCACTGACAACTAACGGGTATTAAAGAAGAAGCAATGGCTTGGTGGAAACGCAAGTGATATATCACGTATATGTGCGTATACTTGATTTACGTGATTCACATATGGAAGAGGCCTCGAATCGCCTAGCAATAGACAGCCATTTTATTGAGCGAGCCATTGAACCATCGAGACATTTTGTATTATAAAATTATAATTGCTGAATATTTTGTACAATCCTTATACTACGGGCGACCGGGCAGTTGTCTACTGCAGCATAAACGGATTATATATACACGTGTATCTATGGATAAGTTATACTAGTTGATCCCAATAGGTGCTTAGCGTTCACAGCTCATATCGAACTCTCATGATTATATATTTATATCCAAGTAACACGTAGTAATATTGCGAAACTTGAAGGAGACGAAAGGATGGGTTTAGAGACGAAGCATTCTTAAAAAGCCCGCATTTATAGGCTTCGGCCAATCGGATTGCTTGTACTGTGCGCGGCAAATTCAAACTGTGCTATAACTTTAAAAGTATTCCAAATGCTCTGTCTGTAAGCTCCTCGAGCGTCTAAGAATAAGCATGTGTACGGATCGAGCTAGAGAATGATTTTTTTAATGCTCGAGCAGCGCGAAACTGGAGTGTTATGTTCCTGATACGTACATAAGAATTGTATTTATGTACTAAGCATATATTGCGTTGACCGTTGCAACATCCGGAAAATGAAAATTCGTATCCTGGAGGGGTTGTTTCTTTAAATGGGCTATAATATGCTCATCCTCGGCACTGCAGCTTATATCCTCGGACTCGAAAATAATGTGGAGGACACGTACAAGTCTTTCGAACTGAATTAGATTATTTTAAAAGCGTTACTATGTACATAGCCGTATTTATATGTATTATAATATTGAATTATTACTTATTGCTATTGTAAACGAACTAATTGACAGACATATGTATACACACCGATGCAAATGACATGCTCATTGTATGGCAGGATTTATTCCTGCACGTTTATATCGTGCAGGAATTATAATGGTGGGATAATCATTCCTGACTACCCGATCAAATAAAAAAGGATTTTAAGTAGTAGCACTGCGAGATAACTATTGGAATATTTATCATGCACCTGTACTTAATCAATCTTAATTCTGTGGCTACGATACATTTATATAGCGTATGTTTAGCTTCGGTGAGAAATGTGATTTACGAAGGAAATTATTAAGAAACTTGAAATTTTCTGTTGAGATTGTATTCAGAGAATTGATTCACATTATGTAGCCTTATAAAACATATACAGTTTTGGCTATAATGAAGTTTGCATTTGAGAAATAGAATACCAGCGTCAAGAAAGCGTTGTAAGTGTGACTAGGAGTGCTCGCAACATCTGCCAGAATGCGTATGAGGAGTACCATCCTTATTCACCTTCTCCTTGGCTGCATTTTTCTCTTGATGAAAACTACTTAGATCCCTCTTCATGGCATAGGCGTCCTCCCCATCAGCATAATATTTTGGTTCCACTTCCGACACCTTAAACTGTAGACTGCTTGTGTAGAGATTAAGGGCAGCTCTATTGCTGCGTCGCACATGTAAAGAAACGTATTTTGCACCAAAACACTCGACCATTGCTCTAGAGGCCTGATTCATAAGCTTCTGAGCTATTCCCAGACGACGATGGGAACGCTTCACAGCCAGGCTTGTAATATGACCATGGGGATTATCTTCGCAATCCTCTTCCATCTTGGCCAGGACATAACCTACTATACGTCCCTTTTCATCTTCAGCCACGTAACTCAATTGTGGCCACGATAACGCGTGATAAAGATAGTATTTCATCTGATAATTTTCTGGCAAACATTGCAAATTGCAATGTTGAATATTGAGAAGATCCTCTGCCGACGCACAACGTATGTTTATAGACATGATGAACTCTTGTTACTTTACTCGTTATTTAAAAATCTTCCACCACCTTCTTTAAACAATGAAATACAATTCTATAATTCTTATTGATCCAACGTCTCTTAGTCTCGACGGACTTTCTTCATACGAGATCTGCCGTTCTTCAAATCATTCACTGATGAGGACTCGCTCATGCCACCAAGAAGCTCTCTCACGAATCTGAATCTGGACAAGAAGAATTTCCAGACAAGATACCAACCTGTAAACAAGAATAATGCAACAGCTAAGTCGATAATGACACACAAAACTGTATCATGAAATCTTAACTGTTTCCTAACGCTGTGACATTGACTGGGATAAGACGAATGAGATGTGACGAATACTTTTTTAGTACAGCAACAACTCTATCGAATGCATCAACATTATCCACTGTTCTTACCAAGAAGTATAAGACCAAAAACGATGAGTAAACTCGAAATTACGGAGAAGGCTGCCAGTGCAATTTCCTGCATTATTAACGTGCTGATCTCTACTTGTTCTATCCAGGAACGATCTCTCTATACACTTTGCCTAAGATGCACGTCACAAGATCTTTGTCTCATAACCTCTTGGAAATGTGACAAGTCCGTGAAATTTATAAGGATACGTATTGTTTTCGGCACGAGTATTTATATAATGGAAAGCAGTATAGGCCAACATAGAACGAGCAACCACGTCGAACTCTTATCAAGCACGTCAAATACGCCATATTGAATTTTCTACGGGTTACAAAAGGAGGTTATGGTCTTGGCATAAATATTTCTTCCAAGTTCGACCCGGGAAGCGAGCCTCCAAAATTTATCTTATCACTTTTTCTTGCTAAATTAATATAAGAAATTTTTTGAGCACAAGAAAACTTACGATTCGAAAACTCCGGCCCACTTCTTTTCGCCCTTCGCGCCGGCACCCACTACTGTTCCCCTCGGATATATCGTCTGCAAAATCTTCTCTGTAAAACCCTTTTAAAGTATTGTTAAATCTGTTTTACCTTCAGCAAATAAGTTATGGAACTTTTTTTGTTGACTATATACTTTTTATTGCTGTCAAACCCATTCGCGCGGAACAGAAGATAGCTTTCATTTGATAAATTCTGCCTTTCAATCATGAGACTATGTTTCCATCGGAATGGAACGGGAGTTTAAGTACATTGAATGTATACCTATAGTTTACTAATATATAGACATACGTATTTAATTTCTTAATTTGACTCCGTTGAAAACATAGTCATATACATATGGTGCGGTTAGAAAAATTTCAGATCATTAACATTTATGAAGAAACATTTAATTTTATTCGGTCAATGGCAACCGCAAACTGCAGAGTGTTATGTACACAAACGATAAACGATCGTGTTCGCCATATAAGGAAGCGAGCAGATGGATGGATGGCCTTTTTTTTACAGGGAACTGAAACCTAGATTTTTCAGCTTCTTAGGCTGTTTATGAGTTTAAGAGTGAGTTGTTCACGTGAAGTCAGTACTAGGCAACTTTGAATTATGCTTGCTTCACCACGTTCAGCGACTATTGCAGCTGCAGCGACCTTCTTCGTGTCCGCATCATCCGCGTCTGACTTTAAACCAGTCTGTAATCGAAGATTCTCTAATCCGGAGAGTGCCGTGTCCAGGTTTTTTGCTTTTTCAGCAAGAAACGTGCCCACGTCCGTCCAACTCTGTAAATAAGAAGAAAATATTAAAACGAATGAATTGTCACAAGAGTCAATCAGTAATTTAGATGTAAATTATATATTTTACCTGAAGATGGTCAGAAATTGAAGATAACGATGGTAAGGATGCATTTTCCTTGCCAGCCAATTTCTTCTTGTTCTTCTTATTAGACATACGTGGCTGCATCTGTGTGGCACATGCGCTGCACATGACAGCCAAAAATGCTAAAGTCTCACCGCAGGTCGAGGCTCTTAGTAAAAATGATTTATAAGAAACAGGCGAATCGAAATCAGGCAGGTCTAAGGTTTGTAGAGACGCCGATGAACGAAGAGCTTCCAGGCATTTAGCATCCGGATATGAATATTGCGCAAGAGAATCAGCTAATTGAACAACTGTTATTAATTGCTCGGATTCGTAGGCCTCGCGTAAGCGCACCAGCGCGTCCATTGGTACCAGGACACTGGACGACTTGTAGCTGGTAACTCCAGGCTTCTTCAGGTCTTCGAATTTGCGTAAAGTCATTGGTATCTCTTCGGTAGCCAATTGCCTCAGCTGCGCAGATAAACGCGCGAGTAACGACGGCGACGTCGAATCTGACTGCGACGTCGGTGCGGAGCCGTCGAATTCCGCGCAAGCAGCTACTATGCGTAGCATCAGACTCCGCGCCGCAAGCAAACGCAACATGCATTCGCGTGTCTCCTCCTTCATACGCAAGTCCTCATCCTTTTCTGATAATGGTTCCCATCCTACGATAACCTGCCACAAGAATTTTCTAAAACTGTAGTCACTGTTTCATCCAAAGGCATATAACGGAATCTATAGGTTTATTTATCTACCTGAGTACAAGTGCATATTTACTTAATAACTTATGTAAAATACGTACCTCTAAGTCACGATTATCTCGCAGAAGATCCCATCTGATGGAATCCTCGTGAGGCTGTATGCGCATTGTTGATAATGTATTAAATAGCATTCCTGGACTATCGCACCAGCTGAGCTCCAGTAACATCTTATCCACCGTTGTCGTGGCAAAATGAAAAGAATTCTCCAGCCTTTCCCTCAGCTCCACGAATTCCTGGATTTTGACAAAACTCCCATATTTGTAGGCGAACGTTAAATGATCCGCACTCTGGAAAAAAAGATGCTGATTAGTGCGATCGAAGCTGATGAACCCTTCAGTATTTATTTTCATTAATATCTGGATCTTGTGATTCCTGTTTATACTGTGACGTGATTTTTCGATTCACGGTCACTAAAAGGGCCGTAGTTACCGATTAGATAACGTTCGCGATTGGCTAACCGATACCGAGTCGTCACCCGGTGTAGAGGTTACGCTCTCGGCCAGTTCAGGTTAGGATAGAGGAGAGTCGGCGTGTTCGAATCTGCCGTGAGAAGAAAGACCCGAGGGACTGGGTAGCCCGGCAGAGGAGAACACCCGACGAGGCGTCTCCGCGGATCGGCAGAAGCCCGGGTGCATTACCGGCGCCCCAAAGAAGAAGGGCACAGGGCTGAAGAACGGGCGGAGATAAGGGTTATGGTTTGGGGGCAGGGGAGGAACCCCTAGGCCCCGGGTTAAGTTTGGGAGTGCCCTGTTTTCGCCCTGTGTCCAGGGGAAGCGACCGCGTAGGACCTCCGAGATTGTTGCGCTACCGATTTAGGAAAAAATGCTCTCGCTATAGTTAAAGGGATGACTCGGGTAAGTGCGCTGTAGTTATCGGATAAAGGATCTCGACCAATCAGATTGATTTATTCCCGAAATTGACTGTTGTCAATGTTGTCAAGCCAGTCTGACTCGGGATGCCGGCGAGGTATCTTGGGTCCGCTCGAGCTACTGTGTTTAGAGTTTTTCTACCGGTGTTTGCCTAGGCGGCACGTTAAGCTCTCGCTCGTGTATATAGTTCGCGTTATCGTGTCGTGCTCCCGCGTTCTGT
>JARPRG010000270.1:644895-712581 GCA_031001745.1 Hartigia nigra
TAGCTCATGCGGATGAGACTGGATATCTATTCTACCCAGTTCTTCTTGGTATTACACCAGATATAGGTTCAGAAGAAGAAAAGATGGTTTACACAATGACAAGAATGTGGACTGATTTCGCTAGATATGGGTGAGCATCGAGTATCAATATCTTGACTACTAGGGTGACTTCACCAATTAATAAAACAGGTCCCGGTAAATGGACGCGTTCATATATCTATATATCATGATTTCAACAGCGGTGTCCATTCACTGGAAACGTTTCTTAAGCTGTTTATTCACTGGTGGATTTACCCTAGAATTAAGAAGAAACATTAAGTGTAAAAATTAATTAATTTTTTGCAATCTCGCATTAGTAATCCAACTCCATGGTATTCCGAGAACGTTACTACACTCTGGGAAGATGTAACGATGGAAGGATATTATCTGCACATCAACACCACTACGTGTATGGAGGAGGATGTTTTTGATACAAGAGTCAAATTCTGGGCAAACATATATAAAGATCTCCTGGGCGACTTTTATTCTTACTTTGAATAAACATTAAAAGGCAGACGAAGATAATGAAAATGCGGCATAAAAATTGAATTGAAAATTATCTAATAAAATTGCATTATGTAGTGTACATTATTGTACCATTAAAATCAATACAAAATATTATAATTAAATGTACACCTGATTCTTTAAAAACGACAAGATGCTCATGCCCGATGTATGAGTATGAGCAAATGCTTAAAATTAAATTTTAATCGCACATCTCGTTATTCGATATATTATGTAATTACGTTAAAATCCTTGAATCTGTTTTCAACATTTTTTGGAATCCTGTATGAGAAATATACGTAGCACACCTAATTCGAACTGATTAATAGCAAAGGAATAAAGAATATTATGGCCCATATCAATGCTCCAGAGGCAGCATTCACTGTGAAAACTTCCCTGTCCCAATTCAATAGTGGACATTGACATGACATAAGCCAAAAGGTAAATAAATTTGAAGGAAGTTTGGAGCTTTGAACAAATACGCTTTTGTTGGTCAAATATAAATATTTTTACAACTGTTAACTTTTTTATTACAAGCACCTTTTCTCTAATTTATCTTTTTTTTTCTCAATTCAATATGCCATGTGATGAATGTGTATCGGCCGAAGCTGTTTTTAAACATATTTATAATATGAAATTGTGGCAATGGCCAATTGCCAGAGCAGAGACCAAGGTAGGAATAATCAAAATGCACGCAGTAGTGACCCGTCGTGCCATTTTTTGTTCTGTTGCGAGCAACCTGATGATTTTTCTATGACATGAAAAAGTGACTTTTTTGGTTAGTAGGTCTTGGGTATTATTTTGAAAAAATTAAAAGTACAATTCCTTTTTGTTTTTAATAACAATCCTTTGAGATTTGATATCATTTTTTACGTAGTGACAGTACATAATAAGTTTGAACCAAATGATGCATACAAATGAATTTGTTTGATAATTCTAACATTTGAACAAACAGAAGAGCAGTAAAGCTGCAAAGCTGCGAAGCCATGGTAAATCGAATATGGAAGGGTATTATTTAAACATCAATTCAATTTTATACATGTTAATAATTTCGCAATTAATTTTTGTAAATAGGTATTTACATCTACTACTGTTTCTCGAAATCGAGTATTAATTAACGTGTTTTAAACTTTTTCAAGCAATAGAAAAATATACATAACGAAACGTGTCCCGTGGAACGAGATAATACAATATTATTTGCAAATATAAAATGCCATGTATTTATTAGAGATAAAGGTGCCTGAACGAATATATCGGAATACCTTAATTTGTTTGATAATTCGAATATTTGAACAAGGAATAGACCAGCTTTATTAAATGTGTCCGCATACACGACCAAACCATAAATGCTGTGAAAACATAATCAGTGGTTGAAAATATCACTTAGAATATGAAGTTGTGTGTACAGATTTGGCAAATTTGTTTACGTTTTAATTTATAATACTGCTCGTACTTGTTCATTTAGTGGAAACGCCGTCTTAGTATAAATTGATGAAAACAATCGTCACAGGTTTATTCCATCATCGCTACTATGAAGAACAGTTGTATAGGATTACTGGTGGCCATTTGCGGTTTGGTACTGCTGTCCAAAAATGTTAACGGACAGGAAACGACTGTAAGATTTCACATTTGCCTATTATCGCAGAATTGATTATTCAATATTTTCTAATAATGAAGTATTTAGTAAGAGTCTCTTTTTAAATTCGAAGGATTTTAACAAAGGTAATAATTTAAATTGCAGACTGTCGAGCTTACCATACCCAAGGGTACTTTGAAAGGAGTGGAATCGAAAACTGTACTAAATGGCGTGACTATGTACAGCTTTAAGGGCGTGAGATATGCAGCCCCGGCAAATGGTACACGAAAATTCTCTGTAAGGATACGATGACTGAGAATTATAGATAATTCATTAATTGCAGCAATTATTTATTATCTTCATTAAAATGCACAGGTTGCAGAAGAGGTCGAAGCCTGGGATGGCGTTTACGATGCGACAGAACACAGATCAAGATGCACCCAAATGTGCCTTGCATCTTATTCAGCTATCATTGGATCAGACGATTGTTTATTCCTGAACGTCTACACTCCAAGTCTCGATGACTGCGCTGGTTTACCAGTAATGATTTGGTTCCACGGTGGAGACTTCAATTTTGGCACCGGCGACAGTGACGTTTATGGACCCGATTACCTTGTCGAAAATGGCGTCGTAATGGTCTCAGTGAATTACAGATTGGGTCCAATAGGTAAAAAAAATGTTTTGACAAAATATCATAAAGACGTTGCCAACAAATTTGTTTACATTAATGAATATCATCCACAGGGTTCCTCAACACAAGAGATGCTGCTGCTCCAGGCAACGTGGGTCTTAAGGATCAAGTAGCTGCCATGAGGTGGGTCCAGGAGAATATTGTATACTTCGGTGGGGATCCATCTCTGGTTACAATCTTTGGGGATGCTGCTGGTGCTGGATCTGTTCAGTATCATATGATCTCACCACTTTCTAAAGGTAAATTATTTTCAGACTTTATATTATTAATAATTTTTTTTCTTCATATTTTACTGCACTTCTGATCTTCATCTTAGGTCTCTTTGCTCACGCGATTGCTCAGAGCGGCACCGTATTAACTACATGGGCCATTAGCTATACCTCCACTGCGGATGCCTTCACCCTAGGAACACTATTAGGAATCAATACGACCGATTCCACTGAACTGGTTAATGGATTAATAGAAATTGATAGTGAACTCATTATTAAGGCAGCTCTATCGATGCCTACGACTAAGGTACTATTATTTTTTCATTATTGTTATTGTTGTTGTTATTATTATATGATTAATATATATTCTAGAACTACAAAATATTTAATACATTTACAGGAGACCATGGCAGGAATTCTCTTTACTTTCAGACCTGCAGTCGAGGTTGACGTTGGTCAGGATATATTTCTCCCGGCTGACCCTTGGGAGCTTTTGAAAACTGGTCAAATCAATGACGTTCCTTACATGATGGGTTTTAATAAAGACGAAATGATCATAGGCGCTACTAGTAAGTAATTTTAAATAGAATTTTTTGTTCATTTTTAAATCCATTTTTTTAACCGACGATCATTGTTTCTCAGGTATCAAAAACGCAGAGTTCTTCAATAATAACTTCGACGGTTTTCTATCTGTCGAATTGAATCTTACAGCTAGTAGAAACAGTGCAGAGATTAGCGAGGACGTTGCAAAATTGAAAAACTTCTATTTCGGTGGAAATAATGTCACCACGGATGACGTGTTACCGTATATCGAGGTATTACACAATTAATCAAACATCACTTTTATGATTATTTTCATGACTTCAATTCGATGAAATCTAAATAATGTGTGTTTATTTTTCGTTCAGCTGAAGAGCGATATATTTTTCACATATGGTACAGTGTTCTCATTGAAAATAATGTCAACTTACATGAAAAGTCCAATCTACAATTATCTTTTTACGTATGACGGAGGCCTTGGATTCTTCAAAAAATTCTTCCAAATTTCTTTGACGTCGGGTAATATAAAATATTTTTAAATTAAATTTTGTCATATATAGAATTTATTATTATATGCAGAATTGCATATATAACATAAATGTTTTGCCATATTTTACCTTAAAAACGCAGGCGTGGCACATGGAGACGAAACTGGCTATATGCTCTATCCGGCTCTCCTCGGTATTACCCCAGAGATTGGATCGACAGATGAGAAAATGGTTTACACAGTAACGAGAATGTGGACCGATTTTGCAAAATACGGGTAAAGAGGGAAAATAAATTTTTATAAATATTATAAAGATTAATCCTCTAACGTGAAAGTCGTACTCAGTCTTATACTCCAAGTACTAGAGTGAGGATACTTGGCTCAACATACGGCTGACTATCCTCTCGGTAGAAAGAGAGAAATCCTCGTTCACGTTAGAGGGTTAAGTTATTTATTTAATATTTAATTCGGATATTTTAATCTCCCACAGTAATCCAACTCCATTACTTTCTGAGAACGTTACCACAATTTGGAACGAGATGACGACAGATGGCTATTACCTGGATATCAATTCAAATCCGTCCATGGATCAAAATGTTTTTGACGAGAGAGTCAAATTGTGGGCGTCGATATTCAAAAATATTCTTGGCAGTTATTATTCCTACTTCGAATAAGAACTTATGTAAATTATCAAAACATATGTAACTTTGATGATGTAATAATAATAAGAAAGATGACGCAGAATACATAAGAGTGGACCAGCTGTTAAAGTTTTTATCAGGTATATAGGTATATGTATACAAATTAAAATTATTTTATAACTTTTCTGAATGGAAAAGATACCGATCGGTAACGGTTTACTTTGAAATTATTTTTCATCAGCGTTTTCAGCACTCAATGGAAGTTGAGTTACGTGTACGCAATGCAATCCAAAAAAGTAATGTTTTCAGTGTATAGAGTACAGCAAGAATGACATTGACGACACGTAGCCCTCCTACAGCACGGCATCTTACAACATGGTTTCGCTCTAACGCGATAGGATAAATTGCGGGAATCCTCGTATAACACTGCAATCTGTAACACGATAAAAAAAATTGCGAAAACCTTTGTACAACACGGTACTTCTACAACACTAGATAACATGATTGTTGTTTAACACATTTAAAAACTAAATTACCTTAAAATAATGACGGGAAGGAATAATTAACTATAGGGGCTTTAAATAAAAATGTATAAACAAATTATAGTTTATTCATTTATAACTCTATTGCGATGTCATAGCGGAAAACGTCATGCACAGTTTACACGCCATCCGCGGCGAGGCTTGCTGTATCAGAGATAGTGTTGCGGAAAGTGCCGCCGTATCTAAAAGGAGATACAATGTGATATCGTCGTATCGTGTCGATCTGTTGTAAAATGTCATCGCTGCCGAGGGCCCACGGACGGAAGGCCCTTTTTTATTTCTTTTCGTTTTGTGTTATACATACATTTATATTTTTAATAAAAATTAAGTTGCTTTTATGGAATTAAAAAATAATTTGTATTGGCTCTGGGTCTCATATAACACGGTTTCACACAACACGACATTTTCTAGGAACCTATCTACCGTGTTATAGGAGAGTTACGTGTACCCTAACAAAGTGGTTTAGTACATTGAGCGTGTAAGCCACCCCGCCCCGCTGCTACACCACATGCACCATTTTTCCCTGGTTCAGTTTAATTCTATTGTTTTATCTTCAGAAACGCCTGTGATATTTAAAATTGTTTTTGTCTAAAACCAGATGGAGATGTATCCATTTTTCTAATTTGTCGCAAACATAAAAAGTCAGACACACACGAAATTCCTACTTTAGAGATAAGGGTGTTTACAGAAATGTATCGAAATGAAACGTGACTGATAGCTACAACATTTGAACAAATGATAGAAAAGCGTCCTTGAATGTTTCCAGATGTGCGACCAGTCTGGTAAAGAGACGGAAGCGAAGTAGGTGGTTTGAGCAATTCATTTGGAATTCGAAATTGTATGTATTGATTTTTATAAATTTTCTATTGGACATTTTATTATACTAATTTAGACAGTTTTCTATATAGAGGAAACTTCATTATAATATAAATTGAAGAAAAACATTGTAACTGGTACACTAACGCATCGTCACCATGAAGAACAGTTGTATGGGATTAGTGGTGGCCATTTGTGGTTTGGCCTTAATGATGCAAAATGTCAACGGACAGGATGGGACTGTAAGACTTCACATTCATCTTTTATCGTAGAATTGATTATTTAATATTTTTAAATAACAGCATATAACTATTCTTTTTATAAGTTACTATGCAGATTATGGGAGGTCTTTATAAATCCAAAAGTTTTTAACGAAGAAAACAATTTCAATTGTAGACTGTTGAGGTCACCATACCTAAGGGCACGTTGCAAGGGTTGCAAACGCAGACTATATTAAATGGCGTGACTATGTACAGCTTTAAGGGCGTGAGATATGCAGCCCCGGCAAATGGTACACGAAAATTCTCTGTAAGGATACGATGACTGAGAATTATAGATAATTCATTAATTGCAGCAATTATTTATTATCTTCATTAAAATGCACAGGTTGCAGAAGAGGTCGAAGCCTGGGATGGCGTTTACGATGCGACAGAACACAGATCAAGATGCACCCAAATGTGCCTTGCATCTTATTCAGCTATCATTGGATCAGACGATTGTTTATTCCTGAACGTCTACACTCCAAGTCTCGATGACTGCGCTGGTTTACCAGTAATGATTTGGTTCCACGGTGGAGACTTCAATTTTGGCACCGGCGACAGTGACGTTTATGGACCCGATTACCTTGTCGAAAATGGCGTCGTAATGGTCTCAGTGAATTACAGATTGGGTCCAATAGGTAAAAAAAATGTTTTGACAAAATATCATAAAGACGTTGCCAACAAATTTGTTTACATTAATGAATATCATCCACAGGGTTCCTCAACACAAGAGATGCTGCTGCTCCAGGCAACGTGGGTCTTAAGGATCAAGTAGCTGCCATGAGGTGGGTCCAGGAGAATATTGTATACTTCGGTGGGGATCCATCTCTGGTTACAATCTTTGGGGATGCTGCTGGTGCTGGATCTGTTCAGTATCATATGATCTCACCACTTTCTAAAGGTAAATTATTTTCAGACTTTATATTATTAATAATTTTTTTTCTTCATATTTTACTGCACTTCTGATCTTCATCTTAGGTCTCTTTGCTCACGCGATTGCTCAGAGCGGCACCGTATTAACTACATGGGCCATTAGCTATACCTCCACTGCGGATGCCTTCACCCTAGGAACACTATTAGGAATCAATACGACCGATTCCACTGAACTGGTTAATGGATTAATAGAAATTGATAGTGAACTCATTATTAAGGCAGCTCTATCGATGCCTACGACTAAGGTACTATTATTTTTTCATTATTGTTATTGTTGTTGTTATTATTATATGATTAATATATATTCTAGAACTACAAAATATTTAATACATTTACAGGAGACCATGGCAGGAATTCTCTTTACTTTCAGACCTGCAGTCGAGGTTGACGTTGGTCAGGATATATTTCTCCCGGCTGACCCTTGGGAGCTTTTGAAAACTGGTCAAATCAATGACGTTCCTTACATGATGGGTTTTAATAAAGACGAAATGATCATAGGCGCTACTAGTAAGTAATTTTAAATAGAATTTTTTGTTCATTTTTAAATCCATTTTTTTAACCGACGATCATTGTTTCTCAGGTATCAAAAACGCAGAGTTCTTCAATAATAACTTCGACGGTTTTCTATCTGTCGAATTGAATCTTACAGCTAGTAGAAACAGTGCAGAGATTAGCGAGGACGTTGCAAAATTGAAAAACTTCTATTTCGGTGGAAATAATGTCACCACGGATGACGTGTTACCGTATATCGAGGTATTACACAATTAATCAAACATCACTTTTATGATTATTTTCATGACTTCAATTCGATGAAATCTAAATAATGTGTGTTTATTTTTCGTTCAGCTGAAGAGCGATATATTTTTCACATATGGTACAGTGTTCTCATTGAAAATAATGTCAACTTACATGAAAAGTCCAATCTACAATTATCTTTTTACGTATGACGGAGGCCTTGGATTCTTCAAAAAATTCTTCCAAATTTCTTTGACGTCGGGTAATATAAAATATTTTTAAATTAAATTTTGTCATATATAGAATTTATTATTATATGCAGAATTGCATATATAACATAAATGTTTTGCCATATTTTACCTTAAAAACGCAGGCGTGGCACATGGAGACGAAACTGGCTATATGCTCTATCCGGCTCTCCTCGGTATTACCCCAGAGATTGGATCGACAGATGAGAAAATGGTTTACACAGTAACGAGAATGTGGACCGATTTTGCAAAATACGGGTAAAGAGGGAAAATAAATTTTTATAAATATTATAAAGATTAATCCTCTAACGTGAAAGTCGTACTCAGTCTTATACTCCAAGTACTAGAGTGAGGATACTTGGCTCAACATACGGCTGACTATCCTCTCGGTAGAAAGAGAGAAATCCTCGTTCACGTTAGAGGGTTAAGTTATTTATTTAATATTTAATTCGGATATTTTAATCTCCCACAGTAATCCAACTCCATTACTTTCTGAGAACGTTACCACAATTTGGAACGAGATGACGACAGATGGCTATTACCTGGATATCAATTCAAATCCGTCCATGGATCAAAATGTTTTTGACGAGAGAGTCAAATTGTGGGCGTCGATATTCAAAAATATTCTTGGCAGTTATTATTCCTACTTCGAATAAGAACTTATGTAAATTATCAAAACATATGTAACTTTGATGATGTAATAATAATAAGAAAGATGACGCAGAATACATAAGAGTGGACCAGCTGTTAAAGTTTTTATCAGGTATATAGGTATATGTATACAAATTAAAATTATTTTATAACTTTTCTGAATGGAAAAGATACCGATCGGTAACGGTTTACTTTGAAATTATTTTTCATCAGCGTTTTCAGCACTCAATGGAAGTTGAGTTACGTGTACGCAATGCAATCCAAAAAAGTAATGTTTTCAGTGTATAGAGTACAGCAAGAATGACATTGACGACACGTAGCCCTCCTACAGCACGGCATCTTACAACATGGTTTCGCTCTAACGCGATAGGATAAATTGCGGGAATCCTCGTATAACACTGCAATCTGTAACACGATAAAAAAAATTGCGAAAACCTTTGTACAACACGGTACTTCTACAACACTAGATAACATGATTGTTGTTTAACACATTTAAAAACTAAATTACCTTAAAATAATGACGGGAAGGAATAATTAACTATAGGGGCTTTAAATAAAAATGTATAAACAAATTATAGTTTATTCATTTATAACTCTATTGCGATGTCATAGCGGAAAACGTCATGCACAGTTTACACGCCATCCGCGGCGAGGCTTGCTGTATCAGAGATAGTGTTGCGGAAAGTGCCGCCGTATCTAAAAGGAGATACAATGTGATATCGTCGTATCGTGTCGATCTGTTGTAAAATGTCATCGCTGCCGAGGGCCCACGGACGGAAGGCCCTTTTTTATTTCTTTTCGTTTTGTGTTATACATACATTTATATTTTTAATAAAAATTAAGTTGCTTTTATGGAATTAAAAAATAATTTGTATTGGCTCTGGGTCTCATATAACACGGTTTCACACAACACGACATTTTCTAGGAACCTATCTACCGTGTTATAGGAGAGTTACGTGTACCCTAACAAAGTGGTTTAGTACATTGAGCGTGTAAGCCACCCCGCCCCGCTGCTACACCACATGCACCATTTTTCCCTGGTTCAGTTTAATTCTATTGTTTTATCTTCAGAAACGCCTGTGATATTTAAAATTGTTTTTGTCTAAAACCAGATGGAGATGTATCCATTTTTCTAATTTGTCGCAAACATAAAAAGTCAGACACACACGAAATTCCTACTTTAGAGATAAGGGTGTTTACAGAAATGTATCGAAATGAAACGTGACTGATAGCTACAACATTTGAACAAATGATAGAAAAGCGTCCTTGAATGTTTCCAGATGTGCGACCAGTCTGGTAAAGAGACGGAAGCGAAGTAGGTGGTTTGAGCAATTCATTTGGAATTCGAAATTGTATGTATTGATTTTTATAAATTTTCTATTGGACATTTTATTATACTAATTTAGACAGTTTTCTATATAGAGGAAACTTCATTATAATATAAATTGAAGAAAAACATTGTAACTGGTACACTAACGCATCGTCACCATGAAGAACAGTTGTATGGGATTAGTGGTGGCCATTTGTGGTTTGGCCTTAATGATGCAAAATGTCAACGGACAGGATGGGACTGTAAGACTTCACATTCATCTTTTATCGTAGAATTGATTATTTAATATTTTTAAATAACAGCATATAACTATTCTTTTTATAAGTTACTATGCAGATTATGGGAGGTCTTTATAAATCCAAAAGTTTTTAACGAAGAAAACAATTTCAATTGTAGACTGTTGAGGTCACCATACCTAAGGGCACGTTGCAAGGGTTGCAAACGCAGACTATATTAAATGGCGTGACTATGTACAGCTTTAAGGGCGTGAGATATGCAGCCCCGGCAACTGGTACACGAAGATTCTCTGTAAGGATACGATAACTTATATTTCCAGGTAATTCATTAATTGCAGCCATTATTTATTATCTTTATAAAAATGCACAGGTTGCAGAAGAGGTCGAAGCCTGGGATGGTGTTTACAATGCAACACAACACGGATCAAGATGTACTCAAATATGCATTCCAGCTTTTACCCCTGTCATTGGATCAGATGATTGTCTATTCCTGAACGTTTACACATCAAGCCTTGATGAATGCGCTGCTTTACCAGTAATGATTTGGTTCCACGGTGGAGACTTCAATTTTGGTTCCGGCGACAGCGATATCTATGGACCAGATTATCTTGTAGAAAATGGCGTCGTACTTGTCTCAGTAAATTACAGACTGGGTCCAATAGGTAAAAAACAATGTCTTTATAAAATATCATCAAAACAATTTCAAAAAATAATTTTTTTCAATTAATCAATATCATCCACAGGATTCCTCAGTACAAGAGATGCTGCTGCTCCAGGCAATGTGGGTCTTAAGGATCAAGTAGCTGCCATGAAGTGGGTCCAGGACAATATTGTATACTTCGGTGGAGATCCATCTTTGGTAACCATCTTTGGTGATGCTGCTGGTGCTGGATCTGTCCAGTATCATATGATCTCACCACTCTCTAAAGGTAAATTATTTGATTCGCCTTATTACATACACTCACTTATTTTATTCCAATGTAATTTTATTCCAATATATCGCTGGTCTTTATTTTAGATCTCTTCAAATATGCCATTGCTCAGAGTGGTACTTGTTTGGCTACCTGGGCAATTACTTATAACTCTACTGCGGAATCCTTTGCCCTGGGAAAAGCATTAGGTATCAATACCACCGATTCCACCGAACTTGTCAATGGATTATTGAATATCGATAGTAGCACCATTGTTAAAACAGCCTTCAGTATGGCTACTACTAGGGTAAAGTATTGTTTCGTATATAATTATAAATGAAGTATATGCAACATTTTAAACATAGAAACTTTTTCACAGGATGCTATGGCTGGTGCCTCCTTCGTCTTTAGACCCACAGTGGAAGTTGACGTTGGTCAGGATATTTTCCTTCCGGCTGATCCTTGGTTACTTTTGAAAAATGGTCAAATAAATGACGTTCCATTCATGATGGGTTTCAATCTAAACGAATCAGTCATATCTGCCAATGGTAGGGGATTTTTAACTTTGTATATTTTTTTTTTGCATTAAGTCTTCATCTATATATTTGCCATTGTTTTACAGGTATCTCAAACGCAGAATTCTTTAACAACAATTTCGACGCTTTTCTACCGATTGATCTCAATCTCACAGATAGTGCAGTAATCAGTAATATTAGTTCTAAAGTAAAAGAGTTTTATTTCAATGGCAATATTACTACTAATGATGTACTTCCTTATATTCAGGTGTATCATTTTTGGATCTTATATCTATTTTTTATTATACATATATTAGGTATGTCTTAATTCAATGAAATTGAATAACAAACACTTTTGGTTTGAATTTGTTTTAACAGCTGAAGAGTGATTTGTACTTCACGTATGGGACCGAAATGTCCTTAAGGATAATGGCGTCCTACATGGAGAATCCAATTTATCATTATCTATTTTCATACGACGGAGGACTTGGATTTTTCAAAAAGTTCTTTAATGTATCTTTGACGTCTGGTAATATATTATAGATTTATTTTGTCATACTATTTGGGTCGTAATGCACTAATTTAAAATAATTAATTCAATAATTATCTTTAAAAATAAAGGCGTAGCTCATGGTGACGAAACTGGCTATCTCTTCTATGCAGCTGCTCTTGGCATTACGCCAGAGGCTGGATCGACAGATGAGAAAGTGGTTTACACAATGACAAGAATGTGGACCGATTTTGCCAAATATGGGTAAATATAAAGATAACGTAAATTTTCAATAGTAATTATAACATAAAATTAATTAACGTTAACGGTTTATTTATCTGTTTTAGTGATCCGACTCCTGAAATTTCCACGAATGTCACCAGTCCTTGGGAAGACATGACAACTGAAGGATATTACTTAAATATCAATTCAACTTCATCCATGTCATCAAATGTTTTCGAAGAGAGAGTCGACCTATGGGTATCCATATACGAAGATATTCTTCAAGAATTTAAATGTCTCTTTGACTAACTATCGTATCTACGAAAAAAATGACTTCTAGTTTGAGGCAACTGATTTATACATTCGCGAAATAATTACAAAAATATAATACAAGATGTGCAATAAAATTTGGCCATTTCCAACATATGAATATTCGTCTCCTCTTAAATGTTCCTTCCTGCTTGTACGGAAACTGGCTCCTTCAAATTAGTTCTAGGAGATTCCCGTAGGTTGGCGCTCCATGCAATTTCCGGAATTCCAGAACCGGCTGTGTAGCGTCTATGACGCTACATGCGCCATTTATTCCGAAGTTGAGCGAGACTGCGCATACGGCATAACCTCATTCGACCTCGTTCATTATTGTAAGGCGGCAGTTCAGAAAGCGGTACACGTGGTCGTGCAATTTCACTAATTTTTAAATATAATACGTTTTGTATAATATCTACTGACAAATCAGCAGTAAGTAATTCTTCCTTTTTATAAATAATATTAAAATTATTGTAAGTTATAGTTTTGCATGTTTATGCAAAAAGAGTGAGCGTCATATAAACATCGGTAACGCTGTACTTCCTCTTATTTATTGTATTCTTTATACCGTCCATTTCGTTTTCTTTATATTGAATAATTGTATTAATTATTGATGAAGACTTGTTCGGGAATATTTATTGTGAGTCGTTTTTGCCATAGCTAGTTTGAGAAATTGTGAATAATGGCAACGTGTTTGAGGTTACCTTGCACGTGGTGCCATATACTTTTTCATATTTCTGTTGTTGTTAAGTATTCTTACTGTTTAAATTAATTTTTTATGTGGGTTAACGTAACTAACTGTTTGGGTATAAAATGGATGATAAATGATTATGCATATCTATTCCAGACATATTGTAAATAGTACATTTGCTTAAACATAGAAGCGTACTTGTCGAGTTTTAAAAATAAAGTAAAAAATTAATTTTACTTCTTTTTCTATTTAACAGTAATGGTAAATAAGGGGCAAAAGAAGCGGGTTCTGAGTGAATCTGATAGTATTGGAAAACTCCAGGATTCCAACAAAAGTACTCAACCATTGAAAAAAGTTAAGAATATTAAGCAAGAATCTGGAGTAAGCGCTGATATACAAAAAAAAGGCATAAAGACTGCGTCTTTACCTTTGAATCAACAAGCTGTGAAAAAAACAAAAGAGCTGAAGGGCAAAAAAATGGTTCTTGTAAATTCGAAAAAAGTAAATTTGAATTATAAGCTCATAAAGGGAGAAGAGAAAGATAATAAGAATACGGCAAAACAGACGATAAAGAAAGAATTAAAGAAAGAGAAGGGTCAACATAAGTTAAAGAATATTGAAATGTCAGAAAGCACTTTAGAAAAGAAAATAGCTGAAATAAAAAGTCGTGAAAACATTTCGATAACGGCCAAGCGAAGGCTACGTATTTTAAAAAAAAAATTAGCCATAGCAAAAGGAATTGAAATTCCCCAGCCTGAAAAGGTTAATAGTAATAATACGAAAACTGTCTCAAAAGCTCAGGCACGGAAAAAGAGAAGGCAGGTATCTCTTCAAAGACGTAGTGAGAATGGCACTCAAAATGATACTACAAATTCCAAAATTGAGAAAAAACCTGTAAAAATAGAGAAAAAAGCGACACAGCCAGATGACAAATCAGCTATGAAACAAATACAGAATCAGAATGCAACAAAATTAGGCCCTGTCAAGACGGAGGTGAACAAGAAACAACTGACTAAAGGTGCCAAAAATGCAGTACAGAAGAGTAAACAAAATGGCAAGAATAGAAGTCTAGATAAGGCGCAAAAGAAAGATGGAAGTAATAAAAAACGATTAACGAAAACTGCTTTGCCTGCAATAAACATGAAGAAGATTAAGGATGAAGAGGATGAATCTAGCGATGCAGACGAAGATGAGGATGAGAATCCAGATAGTACGTTAAACTCTTCCCTAAACATGACTGTTGATAATGACGAAGACGAGGATGAGGATGAGGAAGAGGAAGAGGATGATGATGATGATGATGATAATGATAATGATGATGATGATGATGATGACGAAGAAGAAGAAGAAATATTAAAGAAAACACAACAAGGGCAAAAGAAACAAGAGCGTCCAGTCAAGAAGCCTGAAAATTCACAAAACCTGGATGGTGCAGAAAAAAAGAAAAGATATGTGCTCTTCGTAGGAAACTTACCATATGAGTAAGAATCGTTTAAACTCTAGAAAGTTATCCTAACATAGTAATTACAATAATAATTGCTTTTCTTCTTTCCACCAGAGCCACTTCCGAGGACATCAAAAAACACTTTTTGACAAAAGTCAGCAAAGTTATAAGCGTCAGAATTCCAACTAAATATGGAACTGAAACACCACGTGGAATTGCATATGTGGAAGTATCGAATGACACAGATTACGAGGTAAATAATCTTTTATACTAATATTACAAATTGAAAATAGATCCAAAAAATATGATATCTCATGAAATATTTATATTTTGTTTACAGAAAGCACTGTCTCTTCACAATAGCACAATCAATGGCCGCAGGCTAAATGTGGAATACACCAAAACTGGTCCAAGAAACTTGGGGAACAAGAAGGACCTCGTAGCAAAGAATAAAAAATTGCATGCACTCCGCAAGGCAGGTGTACTCGCCGGAAGTCAAAAACATGATCAGAAACGCAGCGTTCGTAGAGGAAAGCACATCAAGGCCAATTAAAGTGTTGATTATTTCTATAAAATGCGAGAAAGCAAGGGAGTGCAATTGAATTTTTGCATCAGTCACCGTTATTAAGTTGTATAATTATATGTTTTAAAATAATGCTGTATTTCTTATCGATTAAGTACGTTAATGAAACGTAACATTGTCAGTATATTGGACCTTGAAAAAATGACTATAGAAAATAAATAACTGCAAAATTCACCCGAAAAATAATTATTACAGTTATATTTTGTATTAACCCTACGTAGATATAACCTTTGTCCTATTCAAAGAAGAACAGAATAATTAGTTTTATTTTATATTTGTAAAAAAAAATATGTAATATACATATATACGTACCCCTGGTGGGACTCGAACCCACAATCCCCGGTTTAGGAGACCGATGCCTTATCCATTAGGCCACAGGGGCTGTTCCGTTGACTATTACGTAATACATTATTTATAAAAATTATTAGTATTACTTAGCAACAATTAATAACTAGTGTCTATCAGCAATTATTTTTAACCAAGCGCATAACTGTCAAAAAATGCAATTGCGGGTAAATCGTGCATCAGGTCGTTTCTTTGTACATAATATAACGTGACAAGAGGTTATCGGGAGGAATTAAATGAATGATTAAGAAATTATTAGTAACACTATATCACTGGGTATTGAAATGCCTCCCATTAAGACAGGAAATATTACTGAAAAGAAAAAGGACCTTTTTGATATCGAGGAGCACATCAAGTACGAGGACTTGATTGAAGTACGAATAAACACAGCTGATTAAATAATCCGTTATATTTTAATCGAAGAAATTTGATTTAGGAGAAATTACCAGATCACCTGATATTTCCAGAGCAATTAAATACATTTTTGAGAGATCGTATACGTGTAAGTTCTGCTGCTATTTGTTTTGATGTCAAATTTTTAAATGATCAAATATTAATGTCTCTAACGTAGAATCTGACAGCAGAAAATGGCTGCCTTCGTCGAGCTCTGGAGGAAGTGGAGGAGAAGTTACAAAATTTGCGAAAATCATCAACTCAACATGTTCCTATCACTGTTGGCAAAGCCAGTGAAATGGCTGCGGCAAAGATAATAGAATTGAGTAAGAAGTGCAGAGAGCAGACTGCAGAAATTGAAGTTTTAAAGACAAAATGCAAGTCACTAGAAGCGCGGGTGGCCAATAAGGAAGCCGAGCTTCAACAGGAGAAATTAAAAGAGAAAGATATTCCCCAGACCAGAATTACAAACGCTCCCAATGGTCTCCGGAACATTTGGAAATTTATAATAATCGATTAAATCCAATGATTACGTAATTGTTTTAATAATGTTTATACAGCAGAATCTATTAGCCTTGAGGATCAATTGAGAGACAAAGACGAACAAATCAAACAACTGAATGAAAAACTTCAGCAAGTCAATGCTAAGCTCTACGAATCGAAAAATACGTGCATTTTCTTAAAACAGGAAATAAATAAAGCCCAAAAGGTACAGATTATATTTATTATAATCAACAATATTTGACTACCTAAAAAAACATTGATTTTTTTAAATATATGGAATACTAGTTATTATGTAGCGAAGTGGGTGAAAATATTACTATAACAGGATTAATTAATTATCCTGGAGGTTGGAGGGGGAGGTCCGAGCAAATACAACAATTACAACAAAAAGTTACGGAATTGCAATGCAGATTGAGCGAATACGAAGGAACATCAAAAGGATCGACAGGTACAACAGACGAATTAAAAAAAAAACATTGTAACTAGGATCCTCATTAAAATTTTTAGTATCAATCGAGCAAAGGAACTTGTCTACTCTAAGGAATATGGAAAAGGAACGCAGACTGCAGATTGAAAATTCAGCAAAAGAATTGAGACAGGCGGAAGTGGCTTTAGAGACAAGCAAAAGGAAACAGGATGCAGCTAGAGCACGAATAAAAGTTTTGGAAAATGAATTGAACACTGCAAAGAGAAATATAATATTATTGAACGAGAAAAGAACGCATGACGATCAATTGATTGAGGCACTGAATGTAAATTATTACCACGAATTAATATGCCCAATTTAATCCAAAGAATACCTAGTGAGTAATTTCATACTTTTTCTTAAAATAGAATCAACTGAAGGCCATAGAGGGTCGATTTCAAGATCGAGAATCGCTTATACAAAAACAATGCGAGAAAGCTGAACAAGAATGCGTCAGATTGACCACCGAGGTCAAAACAGTTCAATTAACCGTTCATCAGCTTCAACAAAGATTACAAGAACGCGAAGTGGAAATTGACGCGCTGAAGTATGGATCGTTGAAAAATTTAAATATGATTAATAGTAAAATATCACAATATACGAAATATCTTACAGAGGAAGTACTGGGTGTACAAATAAAAAATGGTCTCCCCAGCAAAGTCAAAATGTATACGAAAGTCCTTTGAGTACATCCAGAAATCTGAAAGATCCAAACGAGTATGTTACACTGAGTATAGCGGCGGAGGCTGAAAGAGAAAGATTATTGGAACTAGTAACAATTTTAAACAGACGATTAGACAACGAAAGAGCCGATACTGATCATTTATCCGTAATTATATTTAAAAACAATAAAATACTAAAAAATATTAAAAATATCAAATTCCTACAGGAAACTTTGCGGCAGGAACGAAGCAAGTGTGCAAAGCTCGAGACGAAAGTTCAAAAATTTGAAATGGAGAGAGTGGGATTGTCCAAGATCAATACGGGATACAAAATAAGATCCAGCAAGATCACGAAGGCATCATCGAATGAAAATCAGAGTAACGAAGAAACACGATTCAAGTACCGATTATTAGTAATTTTGATAATTTTAAATAAAATGAAACACAATTTTATAATACTTTATCGACTTCTAGGTTAGAATTACTTCAAGAAGAATGTTTGGCGTTAAAAGCAAGACTGGCTACTATACAGCAAGATAAAGCTGCTGATTTAATAATGTATAAACAAATGTTAGATCAAGCAAGAAAGACTTTCCAGGATGCTTGTAGGTAAGTTAGATAAAAGATTTAATGAAAACAAGAAAGAAAATGACGTTTGTCATTCGTTCTATTTTATTTCAGAGGGAAACCATCGACGAGCGGATGTCATTCGACAATGACAATTTGACAAAGAAAATCATTTAGACTTGACAATAAGAGAACAGAGAAGCTATGAGAACAATGTCTTTCTCTTTGCCGTAACCCTTTTTTTTCATCCCGTCTGACTTTAACTCGCTTTAAAAAAAAAAAAATGATGTAATTACCATTTTTCACTGATAATATGCACCTTAGAGCACGTGCTTAACAGTGCGTTAATTTTATATAACATGTTGACACAAAGCACTGTTTACACCTCGCGATAACTTACGGTCTCATTTAAATGCCGTAAATTCATCTTGACAAGATTTAGGAAGACCAAGATTGTGAAACAATTGTTTGATTTACATCAACGACCTACCAGTACGTCTTTTGAGAAAAAGGATCACAAGAATTCATATGCGCACGTTAGTACATACTCCGTGGTATACTGACGGAAACATTGTAAATTCCAAACCAAGTGATTTGCAACAAAGACGAAAAATGTTTGTACAATAATTAATGATACCGCAGAAATAAAAATAAAAAATTATTTACATTCTTTTTAAAAAGATAGGATAAATAAAATTTGAAAATTTTCACAAATGCATTTCGGCTTTAAGTTTGTCTTTGATTAGTCATTGATTTTTATGGTTTTTGGAAGAAGAGACCGATTCTTGCTGGCAACAATAGGCAGGCGAAGAAATCGGTCGCCATTGATAGACCTGCTACGAACACTTTCATACCTGTTGGTATAAGCTGTGGTTCTCCAGATATACCTGGGCTGCCAACAAACACAGACGAGAGAGCATGACTGTGTAGGATGATAAGAAGTGTACCTGTGACGTCACATCGCACAGGTATATGAGGCAACGCAGAGAGACGTCCACGTCACTTGTTCTTGCGCTTCCCGTTTGTTCGTTTTCACATTACAACACTTCAACACGCCCAAAAAGAATCTTCGACGTCGTTAAAGCAATTTTCATTTTGATTTTTGGCATCGTCACGATTACAGCGGTATTAGAAACTGGAGGAATCAACCCCCTCTCGATGGACTCGTAAAATTATATGAAGAAGATCGTTTATAACTTGGTGAACTGATACTGGCGGATCCGGGGTGAGTGAATCATTAGAGGGTGAGAAAGTGCAGTGGAGAAAAATTGTATTTTTAATAATTTTTTTTGTATACTAGACCAACTGTAACGTAAATGATAAGAGGAAAAATTTTGTGAATATTTTTATTCGGACTTTTTTTTCATTGATATTATTATTATTGGATATTAAAATACATCAAAATGGAAATTAATTCTTCTTGAATATTTCTACGTAATTAAATCAAATAAATGCTTATGAATATTTATTAATCAATCTTACGAGCTCGTACGTATGGATATCTAATATAAGTATTGTCGAAAGATATTTAATTTTGAATTTTTTTTTTTTTTTAATAAACTATTCATTTCGTAACAAAGGTGTGGAATTCACATGATAATACTGTTTACTATATCTATAAGTATTCGGAGTTTTCAATTCATCTTGCCAGTATGTTTTTCATGTGCAAATTTGAAGGATACGCCTTATGTGTTGAGAACAGATATACGATCGACTGTAGCATTGCATTATGTAATATTTACAGGAACAGCAGTTATTTTGAGAATAATTAAAAATACCTGGCATACCACGAAGGCGTTTATGCATCCGTGATTAGAATCTTGATTAGCGCGAATTTCGATATTACAATAACGAAAATTCATTAACAATATAAAACTTTCCACATTTTGAAAAGGTAAATTTCACTTTAGGTGAAAAAAATCAAGTGTTACAGAGACTTCTTTTTTTTCGTTAGGGGAGAAGTACCTGCACCGTAACAGTGTTATCAACCTGTTATCATATCGCGGCAGCTAGTTGATAATGAAATATCATGGCCCCTCTTGAAAATGATATTATATCCAATGCCGAAAACTAAAAGATAATGAAAGACGAGCTACTAATAGTTAAAAATTATAGAAGAGAAATAAAATTCAACGAATTATATAACCTCGGGATAAACTTCATCATTAATTATGAAACATTAAGCATATATATATAAAGAAACGTCATGCATACGTGTTTCAATGCGGTAATGAAAAATACAAAATAATTTATAAATGTTTCAGCGAATCGAATATAATTTAAAAGTCGAAATAAAATCGATAGATCAATAAATAAATCTTTCCGATATACAATGCTTAATCTCTTTATCAGTTAACAGAATCGCGATTTAAATTTTGCAAACATATTTTCAGAATCCATTATTATTTTGATGCGCTATCGTCATCCCGTTTCGCATGTTTCTATTTTACACGTGTGATAGCATTATTCCTTGTCGCTTGCGCCTTTGGCAACCATTTCTAATATTTCTTATCGATACAGAAGAACGACGTTCGCTTATCAGTACAATTGCACAACGCAATTCTAGCATTTCTCTGTTTTTTTTTTTTCATTTCTTTTTTCCTTTTATGATCCAATAACATCCGCAACAATGACGGTAAGCCCAAGCGTCGCTGCAGAACCGAAAACCACTCTCAGTAAATTCAAGATGAATTCCTGTAACAAGGATAATTTAATATCATTCTGAAAAAAAAATAAATAAAACGATAATAATTAAAAAATATGATCCAATCTATAAAATATCATATATAACATACTTAACCCGTGGAAACATTACAAGCATTAAAATTTCGACATTATCCGACTGAATGCTTATTGAAAACCGTCCAACTTCTCTCGCAAGACATTCGGCTGTTTAAGCAGTTGCTCGTACAGGTGAAAATATCAACTGAATAAACAAAACTAGTTTGCCGGTAGAGAAGCGACATAGTCGCTTCAGTTTGTACAGATATTAGAAGCGGTCTGATAATAGAACGTAATTGAAACGCATGTAACCATCTTTTTTGACCTTACGTAAAGCTCTAAACGGGATACTCTTTGGTATAGCCATTGAAAATAAATGATTACACCTAAGGACCAGCACCGATCTACCATTACCAAAAATTTCCAGCAAATACAGAAAAAAAGAAGAAAAAAATAGTGGATTTTCCATCCAACATTATTCCATTCATTCTCGACAAATGACGCAAAATCATTTTCAACGTTAACCTTTTTTCAATGAACTGGTTTTTTTTACGCGGTTACGGAAAGGCAACGTGCTCCAGTACGTGCTAATGATCTTGGGCACGAGCTAACACGTGTTCCTTGTAAGTTAGGTTATGTTTGCCGCGCAATCAGGTGGCTGCTAAACAGAGGAGACGGCTCGCACCATCCCGATAACGAGTAAACCGAGCGAGCCACTGATTTTCTTTCGTAATTTAAGAAAAATCACATATTTCTCAGTACGTATCAGACTGCTGTGTTAGACGCATAAAAAAAGCAGTCTTTGTTTTTCTTTTTAGGATAACATAGAAACAATGTCATTCGACAAAGAATCGGCAAATAAGTTTGAAAAAAGGCGGGCGCTATGAAGAGAGCTATCCATCGACAGTATGGTAACGATTGACACTGTCATGGAGTTGCTCTCTTTGTGGACGTCGCCTAATACAACGGCTTTATAAAAGTGAAAATAAAGGGACGCCGCTAACCACATCATAATTAATTATCATCATATCGATCATCAGGATCTACTTAGGAATACTTGCATCATTATTGTATTTGTCGTTCGACCTGCAGCCATAACACTTTCTGTGGATATATAGTACCATCGAGAAATATAGGGTCGATGACCTCCTGGTTGATTAGAGCCTTGTAACCGACAATATCGAGTCTGTATTCTTGGACATTATTACGTACGTGCACGACACACACGGAACGATACACATTACGTGCACCATGGACACTAAACACCATAAAAACGTGGAGGTGTAAGAGGTTGATTCTGTAAGGTATAAACGTACGGTAACTTAGTATATGCCAGGTATATACATATATTTGTATTATGTGTATATAGATTACCTATGCAAGAGCACGTTTCTTGGGCCCTTTCTCTGTCTTTTATTCTAGTTCTCTTATTATTTGACTTCATGCTAATTATGCTTGGACGTTTCTAACGTTACCAACTTAGCTTATACACGTGAGTTTATCGTACGTATAAACCAGAGTTTATGTATTATAAAGTGGATCTTGTAAAAAGAGTTTTTGAAATTATAAAAGTATGTAATCTTTGTGACTGTACCTTAATTGTGTCGTAGAATAATCACAAATATCTGTATGCATATATACTTGTCTAGATCCTTTGTACGTCACGTAGGATTGCGTATGGGTACAATTAAATGAAATCTGAATTTATGAGGCAAGCTTGTTAAAGAGAAAAAAAGTTAACGTACACGGTGGCTTGCTTAGTTCGGTGCCGACGGCACCAGACAGCAAATAATACCGAGAGATATCAGGATATGATAACGATAGCCTAATACAATAAAAAGCAAGATGGCGCTTGGTTAAAAGATGGCGGCGATGTTACATCGCAAATAACTCCTTTTAATTACCACGATAAGAATAGCTTTATTTTAGATATTATTTGCAGGAAAGCAAGCATACTTTATGAATCTGGCATTGTCGAAGAATTAGTGCACGTTCATCTTTGACGAATTAAACAATGTTTATATATTGATCGCGATTAATGTATGTACAATTTGAATGTAATAAATTAATTGTGCTAGAAAAATATTAGCATTATGTAACTTGTACTTGTATTCATACCTCTTGTACAATTTAATATTATATTCACAGCTGTTCTTGGATGGCGTAATATTACCTAATAATCCCAATCTTCTTGAACTTCCCTTAAGATGCTAATGTCTTCTTTTATTCTTCTGCTTCCTTCTCCTAGTCTATTCTCTTCTAACTGTGCTTCGATAAAAGAGGTCTTACGGCAAGTTTCTTTTGATGCTGGACGCGTGCAAGACCCAGGCGTCTCAAATGAAAATATTCTTTTGTCTTATACTCTTGCAATGACGTGCCTGTCCTATTTGTCACGGAAACAAATGGAACGCAGTAAAATATTGCATAAGTGGCTGAACGGGACATGAAACTAACGTATATATTGTACAGGTAAGTACGTGAGATATACGTATATATGCATCTAAGTTAATTGTGTAAGGACGCTTGACGTCGCTTCTTCAATAAATTAACGGCCTTGTGGTTTACGTGGAAAGTAAGTGTTTTCTTTTTAAATATTTAATACATCCCGATGAAATGCGAAATTTATTATATTTTCGTGGAAAGATCGTGTTCGTGAGAGCTACGCTCTCGGAATAATTAGGAAATTTGGATGATATTAAAGAACAGGAAGGACAGTGTAATATTAGAAGAGGGTTATTAGGTAAAATTGCATATTGTTTTATGAAGAAAGTACCAGAATATAAAAATGTGTAATTATTAGAGTATTGTCTAAATTGAGTTCAGGTTTCAGAAAATATTATCTATTTTCAAAATACGGAATATACCATACCGATAGTAATTAGAAGTGTATTTTTTATTAATGACAGTTTTTCAAATAACATTTCAACTTTATAACTTAAGTTGAGACCTTTGTCAATGTGTCAGCATATTGAAATTCAGGACTATTTTCATATTCGCACATGTCCAAGGCTATGATACAACTCTCACGAACAACACGCTTGTTGTCTTCAAGGTACTTGTTTAGAATACTCATACAATCTGGAGTTGCGATTGCACCCAAAGCTTCAGCACATTCATGACGAACCATTTCGTTTTCCTCAGGATCTTCTAGTGAGCCGCGCAAGAATGGTACAGAAACTTCTTCTTGCATTTGTCCAAGTACGAACGCAATTTCATGCCGGAATAAGGCACTGCCAGCCTTTAAGCCTGTTTTAAAGAATTTGAAATATTATCAGATAAAAACTTTGCTATTAAAACATTAAGTTGTAATTAGACTTATATGTAAATGAACAAAAGTAATAATAAGATTATTTAAGTGACAAATAAAAGATTAAATTGGAATACCTGCTCCGAGAGCAATTATACTCTCCTTTGTATTTAAGTTTCTCAAGGAGAACATTGCTCTGTATCTATCAAACAATGATGCATTCTCATCCAATAAAATTGTCTTCAGGCTTTCTACATTTTTGGATTCTGCTGGTGGCGCTGGATCCACTGAAGCATAAGGACTCTTCGTTAAACCTTCTGAAGTATTATTTGAATCAGCAAGCCATTTTAATCGGTTTAAAGCCAATTGACATGTTTCAGCAACTTCAATTACTGGATCTTTAGTATATTCTTCAAGAATTGGAATTGCACTAGGATCTCCAATCGCACCTAATGCTTCACCTATTTAGAATAATATAAAATATAATAACGATATTTTAAGATATAAGGTGATTTGAAAACTCTTTCTCTTACCAGCTTCGTGCCGCACCATAGGTTCTTCGGAGGTGTTCTTAAGAACATCGATAAGAATAGGAATTGCTTGTACATCTTGCATTTGCCCAAGACAATATGCAAGCTCATGTTTTAATAATGCTGATGAATCATTGAAACAATTTTTTATCTGTTCAATTGCTACTGGTCCTCCAATATTCCTTAAGGTGAATAAAGCTCGGAACCTCTCTTTTAAAGGTCTATTTTCATCATTCAAAACACGCCCTATGGCGATGACATTATCTTCCTTAATATTCAGCATATTTTTATAACTTGTAATATTTTTGTAACTAAATAAACAGTCTTACGAATATTTTGAAAATAATATCCAAACTTTTATCCAGTCTGCAGAGGTTAACTCTCGTTCACAATACTGGATGACAGATATCTAATACTTTTTTTGTAAATTAAAATAGTTGAAACTTTTAAACCTAAACCTAAACAATTGCGAACAATGATTTTACTTTTAAAATATTTATAATTATAGACAAAAATAAAAGCATATACTTCACAGTCACTTGTCAAAGGACCATGCACATAACTTTAAATAATCTAATCTTCACTGGTTGCCATTCGCGTCTGCTTTGCGTGATCTACTCGCAATTTTAAGAAGAAAAATCTGATAAAATGGCACAAAGTAGATTAGAAAGAATCGGGACGGTTTATTCAAGGTTCGTAGATAATATTAAAGTTATATATCAAGATTGCTTACATGTTTTCATTATGAAAGATCTTTGGATTTTACCACAACAACAAGAAATAGGTTAACTTGCCAATATGATGTTTCAGAGTATCGTCCTTATTGAAAGGTGGTGCAATGAAAGATATTGATAAGCCTGTGTGGTTCGCATTGTACGAAGCTTTTCCACCAAAATATGAACCACGTTTTGATAGAGTAGCTCCAAAAACACGCTTTATTGAAATTTTTTATAAGGAGGATCGTTTAAGAATGTAAGAAAAAGCGATACCAATTGTACCTAATTATCACTATTAATATCAAGTTGAAATTAATTGTTTATATATTACTTTTAGGCAATTTCAAAAGAGAAATAAGAACTTATCCACTAATCTGATAGACACAGAACACAAATCGAAAACCCAGGAATTCATTTCTATTTATTACGATATGAAAAAGGTTTGCGAAATTAAGTTTTCATGTTTATTCTTAAATGATACCAACCATCGGCATATAATCAGTATACTATATTATTATTCTTATTGACAGAACGGTGTTCACCAGGATGTATGTCTCCAAAAGAGCTTGGATAAATTCCTTGAACAACATGCTACTTCGACGAATAAATTAAAAGGTGCATTATCAGAAACATTTATAGCAGATAGCTTCAGGAACGAAAAAAACATTAAACTAGATATTAATATTAAAGACATTTTACGTAGTTGAACAATAACTTTAATCGATTACTGTAATTAAATGTAGATATTTTGTATCATCACTACTCATCAAAATGGCAGGACAAACTACTCTGTAAATTATGTACTCTAATATATAAGTAGTTGTCGTATTACAATATACAATTGTCACATTGATTCATTAAGAAACATCGAATAAAAATAATTACTCAAGTTTATTTCTTTACAATCTTATGGGTTTTACATCAGTTTGACAAAGATAGATAATACCGATTATGATTCCTATATGGTTGTATATGATCCTATAATACTTGTTCTCTCTACTTCCTTCTTTCCTGGTATGGCTATATGTGAATTGTTCTTAAAAAGCAAATGGTCTTAATTTCATCGGTTGTAGAACGCAGATAAAATTGACAGATCATTCGTTCATTTGTTTGGTACGGTGAAATCTCCTACTACTCTCAGATCTCAATAGTAACTGGTAGTAACACGATTCATATCCTTATTTGGAAATTTAGGTCTTGTAGTGGAAAAAATAGTACAATCATGGTTCGCGTGATAAATCAAGAAACATACAACGAAGTTGTCAAAGAAAATATGGAAGAATTTTCAATGACGCCTGAGGAAGCAATCGACGATGCGATTAAACAATTTGAAGCTCAGGTACAATGAAAATCATTTAGAGAGAGATCACTGAAAATTATTATGCTCTTAGAATCTGTTAATTGTTATTGCTTTTTAAATGCATTATAAATGATACCACTATACGTTTCTTTAATTTATATTTTATTAAAACGATTAAAGATCATTTTATTCTGCATGAGTGAACAATAAGATTTGATTCAATGTTTTTTTATTCATCATTATAAACATTTATTTTATGATGTGCACTTAGAATGGTATCTATTATTGTATTATATATATATATATTAAAAATTAGTAAAATCTATGACTTTTTTTAGGGCGTGGATCTCAGCAACGTCATTAAGGACTTAATCTTGTGTGACGAGAAAGATCTGGTGAAGTCGTGTCTGGATAAGTTGACATTCTCCATAGAGGAAAAGGATTCTGAAAATGTTCCGGAAGTATTAGAGAAACTTAAGACTGAATTAGATAAAGACATAGCACGTAGAATTCGTGCTAGTAACTTGGGAGGCTATAAGATTTTATTGGATTTGATAAAGGAATTTAAGGATGACGTTACTGTGGTTAGACCTGCGCTAAGGACTATTACTTCGCTGATGACAGGTCATCCTGATTTATTAGACGAGGCAGGAGTTTCTCTACAGATGGAGTGAATATTTATTACATTATTCTTTATATCTACCAAAGATTTACTAAGAGTTTTTTCCATTAAGATTCATATTTTAAATATTAATCATTCATATTTTTCTTACAGAATTTTAGACAACCAACACGATGTGCCAACTCTCCAGCTCCTGCTACGTTGGATGAGAGAATGTTGCATCAAACATGAATTGAATAGGCAGACTATTTTCAATGCCAATGCTCTAGAAAAAATAAAAAGAATACTTACGCGTAAGGATGCTACCGGACAGGAACTGAGAGATGCTTGTGCTGTATGTAGAGCACTCGTATTAGATGACGATATAAGGCATGAATATGGGAAAGCACATGAACATGCAACTGCCATTGCTAGAGACACTTTAGATGTCATTACAAGTCTATTACCAAGTAATAATTTTCTTTCTAGTAGAAGAAAAATATTCATACTCTACCTAAAACATGTGTTTCATTAATTTTATGATTTGATTTAAGGATTTAGAACAGACAGAGCTGTCGTTGGGGATTTAATGTTAACATTAGCCAGTCTGATAGTCAGAAACGAATTTTGTCAGAGCGTAGAAGATGCTGGTGGCCTTACGTTTATACTCGATGTAATGGTCGATCATCCTGATACAGAAAAACTAAATTGGCAGGCACTAAAATTATTGAAGGCACTCGCCGGAAATGATAATGTTAAGTCTCACATAGTCACTTCCGGCGGAGCACCTCTGATAGTTTCTGTAATAAGTAGGTTTAAAGTAAGTCCAAAACATAAATTGACAATGATTTAAGAATTATATAAACGTAGTAAGGATCATCTAAATATTATTTGTATTACTTCTATTAATAATCTAATAATAAATCTATATTACTTCTCCCAACAGGGTGCAGAAACTGTGGTTAGTTCAGGTTTGGCTTGCATTTCCGCATTGACTTTAAGAAGTTCCTCAAATGCTGGTGTATTTTATGATTGCGGAGCGTCAACAGTTATCGTCGACGCCATAAAAACTTACCCTAAGAGTATTAACGTTCTCAAGCAAGCTTGTTGGGCAATAAGAAATATGTCAGTTAGAAATAAAATGGAGTCACAGGAATTTATCGAACAAGGAGTTGAGGAACTACTGATTAATGCTATGAAGACACATGGTGCAGAACTGGAAAACGATGTGAAGGCAGCTCTAAGAGATTTGGGATTAAAAGTAGAACTGAAAGAGAGTTGGGTTGGTAAAGGAATAACATTGAGCAATGATAGAAATTAATCATTCTCCTCAATTATTAAAATATTGTCAATCTAATGACAACATGGCCTAGTTACTGTTGAGAAACGAAGAACTGCCAAATGATTTTCACTGAAACCCTACGAATAACATTTTCAGAAGACCATACGTGATTGATCAGTATGAAAAATATTATGCCCTTTCGGTAGAGTCACTATCTTGAGAATTTGTAGTAGTAGATATGAGAAAATAACAAACTTGTCCTAACGTTTATAAAATTTACAAAGTAAGCTATTGACAAGCGAAATTTATAATTATCCTTTATAAGTTCTTCTCTATTTAAATTTTACAACTAGCTAATTGATGGCAACACGATTTTTATTGTTTTATAATGATTCTATATATATATAATAAAACAAATAAATGTTAATATCCTTCGATCCACTAATAACTGATCTATAATCAGTCTGCAGCTTTACCATGCTCTTTCTTAAACTTACCTAAAATCTTTCTTGCAAAAGTGTAAATGGGTAACGATAAAAAAAAAACAAGGTTAAAGTTCAATTGAAATTATATGGAGTTCACATATAAAAACACAATTAGGTATAGGCAGTCCAGCGTAAGCATGTGGAACACAATACAGGTGCGAATCACTCGTAAAATATTATCTGCGTTTACACAGAAAAGATTGTAATGCAATTTTTCATATGCTATGTGTACAATCGTATTTGACTATTATTGATATAATAATATAAGGTATACATCACGCGCACGTGGAAGAGCATTTTATTTATTCTACAATACAAGTAAACAATCTCTCCACAGCGCGTAAATGTCTCCTGGCAGTAGTGAAGTGAATAAAAAAAACAAGACGCAGCATCAGCAGCAAAAATGTCTTTGGCTGCGAGCCTTGAGTTTCATTTTGTCACGCGGATGATTCGAATCGCGGGACAGTTTTTTTTTTTAACTCACGTCCCATCAGGCGCCATAACGGGAAACAAAGATCGACTTATCAACGAGTTAAGTTAAATTTTTGAAACATCACGTTCTAATGTATTGCGATCTGATCCGCTCGATGAGAATTGACTTTCTAAATGATTCGACACGGCGTAACGCCTAAACAGAATAGCGCCATTGCAGCATCACGTTTCTAAACTTTCGTGAATAGTCACCGTACAACAACCTTTTATATCGTACTTCTCTCAGTGTCTCCTTTAGTCACAAGTACACGCGTACTTAATTCTCTACGTGATCCCAGTCATCTGGACGCTTGGATTCCATCGCGAATCTTCCGAGTCTCGCGAGTAGTGAGATCGTCAGGAAGAGTTAATCGCGGCAGTCGCAACAGGAGTGCTTGTAATACTTGATTCTGCATAATCCAACTTTTACTACTAAACTGCAGTTGGGATATTTGTCAATGCAATTGCTGTTAGGCTTATCCTTAGACACTGGAATAAAAATATGAATAAAATTCTTGGCATTATGCACGAGATTGTTCATTTGTTGTCTTTGTGACGATTAAAAGAGAATCTTTAAAATGATTTTTTTCTTTACTTTTTGGTAGCTCATCCATAGGGATTTCATTTTTTTTAATACAAGGCTCCATATTGCACACGCGTTTTCCAATTGGTTCGTCAGTTTCTGGACAACCGGAAGTTGTTACACCTTCGTAGATGCAACGCACTACGCGTTCTTGTATTCCGGTACCACATGTTTTTGAACACTGAAAAAAATATGAAGATAAAATTGCAAATTTAAGATGGGGAGGATGGGTTATTATTGCCGACTGGCATCTTAATTGCTTACCTTGGACCAGTGTGATGTGAACCATTTTGCAGAGCATCCTGGCATCCTGCATGTTTGTTCAGTCGTGGGTTTATTATCGGAAGAGTTACAATTGACTTCTGGTAATACTTGAAAATTATTGTCCATCTTGGCGATGCACAGAATATTACGATATTGTGTACCCATACCACATGAGACAGTGCACTAAAGATAATGGTTGAATAAAATGTATATTTGCTGCATATTTTCAATGATTAAAGATTGATTACATTAAATACTAACGGAAGACCATGGACCAGTATACCAAACTGGTTTATTGCAATTAGTATTGTTGCCTAAACAGCTTTCTTCAATGACAGGCTTATCACCTGGATTGCAAAAGAGTTCACTTCCATCAGCGCAAGCTACTTGTCTTCTTCGAACCCCAAATCCACACTCCGCAGAGCACTGAAAGGAGTAATATATTATATTTTTCGGAAATTTGTTCAACTTTTTACAGTTCTGATACTCACTTCTCGTGACCATTCGGAAAACAACCAAGGAGCATGTCCTTCAGACATGATATGACACGGAGAATTTTCACAATGTTTCTCAACTTCCGGTTTTATGGAAAATGGACAAGGATCACTCGAAGTTATACAAGTAACAGTACGCCTTTTAAAACCACGGCCGCAAGTCACGGAGCACTGAATAATATTTGAAAAATATCAATTCATACAAAATTTCTCAATCATTGCAAATAATTCAAATTTGAATTGACTTACAGGACCCCACGTGCCGACGTCCCACCTGGGTCTGTCATGTTGTGTAGTCATTTGTTTTAATTCTGGATTAGAATTAAAGCATGCCGGTCGTCTGCAGGTTTCCGTAGTCCTTAAATCGGGTGGCTGTACACAAGCACCAGCTGCAACTCGCATCGTTAATTTTGAATTTAATTCTTGAACGCATTCCAGTTGACGAGTTTGTGTCCCAGTGCCACAGCTTACTGAACATTCGCTCCAAGCACTTGCTCTCCATCTAAATCCAGTGATAATTATCAACATCCCTCAGTAAAAAAAATCCGATCCAGAAGACAGATAATGACTCGAGATCAAAGATCTCACGACTAGAGCCAATTATAGATTTTTCAAAGAATCAAAACAATATTTTCATTAACAGCGTATTTATATTGACATTATTAATTGTTCTTTTACCTAGCCGGACATGGACGATCATTACATCTTAATGGAGGTGGAGTTGGTGGCTTTTCAATGTTGCGACACCTTCTCTCATTAGCGACCATGCGATTATTCTCTCGAATGCATTTTAAAATTGCGTTTTGCACACCTGCAAGTAAATTTCTTGATTATTGAAGAAAGTCAGGACACTTGGACCACGGCAAACAATAAATAATGACATAAAGGCAACTAGGAAAAACTTTAGACACTTTTTTAAAAAGATCACCTCGACCTTACCTCCACCACAAGTTTTGGAACATGTCGATAAACCAGCGACTCGCCATGAGAATTTTTTCTTCTTTTTCCCACCAGTCTCAGTCACATTAGGCTGATCACCAGCCATCATAGTCGTTGGCGGATGTCGCATTTCTTCCTTCCGTTTTCTTTCTCGCGATGCCTTCCGGCTGTGATTGTAATGCGAGACAGAAAAATTGGACTCGTGCTCGAATCTAAAAACCCAGAGTAAAATTAGTAGTAACGTTGACAAGTGAAAAATGCAAAGTTAATACTCACCCACGGACTACCCAATATTTGCATATTCAAACATAAAGTGATACTTACATTCTTGGTATTGAAACAGACATGGCACGGTTACTCGAATCAGGAATCTCGTTACTGGGATCGTTTGGCCCTGAAATATTTCGATCTCGTTAATCCAGTTTCCACCAGAAAATTACCAGGCTACATACAACCGGTCGGCAACTCCTGTAGATGCTTTGCCAATATAATTCTACGTACAATTATCTGCGAATAACTGCATGCATTGGATCATTCTACACGTAAAGTTACCAAAGCGGTTACATTAAAATATACCTGGGGCAAGAAGCGGCGGTGCTATCATTGCATTGTCTTCCACATTCTCGTTCAATGGTAACATATACTTGTAAATAATTCCTGGATTATACTCTTGATAAAAGATCTATAAAATCATACAAGTTTCCAATTAAAATAATAATACGTCATATCAAATTCTACAGTTTTACTCTCTCTCTCTCTTTGTCAATACTAACCTCAAGCTCCAATGGTTCCGTCAAGGGACCAGTGGCAAAAATGTTCTCCATTCTGATACCATCGCCCCTTTGATAAGAAAACGTGGTACCAGTAATTTTGTAGCTACCACTAGGACTGAGAGACCGCGGTCCATTTAGCATGTAACTACCATTCAGATCTTTCAAAGCTGTCAAGATAAATTTCTCATTAGCGCACGATGACACCAGAGCGTATTATTCAAAGCAGGAAACGTCTTTCCGCAGAGTCTACAGCTTTGAGAAATTCTCTGTGATAAAGCCAGCGTGATATTTTTGGCTTTTGCCCTTGGTGATCCGTTTGTCGAGCATGAATACACGCTTGCTCGTGCATAAATCGTTAAAGACGTAAGGAATGAGACACGTGGAGGGCAAAACCCAGATGCAAGATATGATATTTGGCCGTCGTGACGTCGACGTATCGCTACATACTTCATGGATAAATAGAAAGTTCGTACCTCGTTGGCGTATCAATATTTCGAGGGCAAACATCGCAGTAAAAATATACGCGCCTCGTAAAGGCCCAGTTAATTACCAGTTATTGCCCGACCACGTAACCGATGTTAATAGCCATCAGATCCGTCATCGAATTGCTACCGTTATACGATGAAGATAACGTATGAGAACAAAGAGCACTCACCGACGATTCTTACTACAGTGTAGTACATAAAATTTATATATATATCATATACCGAAGGTTATTGGATTAAAAAAAAGAGCAATGAAATACCACGGATAAATATTTAAACTGGAAATCACGGCTTCCGGCGAATTTTTCAATGCTTGTTTAGAAAAACATGATCGTTATGGTGTAGCGCTCCGACTCCTGGTGAACAAGCAGTTCATTTAACCTCAAAGTAGCCTACTCGAGTAACGTATAATGCCAATAAATGCTTGTTGTTCCCAATGATCGTAAAATTAATACGAAACTTATATGATTAACATTCACTGTAGTTACTTCGCTGCTGATTAGAATGTCGTTTGTATAATTAATTAACAGGCAATAAATCTCACCTAGAAAATTAGCTGTGTGTCGTAATTCAGATATATTCAAGGACATGGCGCCTTTCGGTATGGTTGTTACGGGCTGGTATCCTCTAGGAAGTATAGGCTCCATAAAGATACCCTCGAAGAGTCTACAGCTTCTGCCTTCGCCACCGCAGACGCCACAGGCGTCGATTTTTACGCCCGAACCGACGACGCCGTCGCAGCCAACTGACTATATATCAACAAGCGAACGTGGTATAGTTTGCATTAAATCAATCATTGGAAAGGAGGCGTAACGACCTTATGGATCATTTCTATAAATCCTTAGAATCCTTCTCGTACATATTGAATAATCGCTATCTTGGTTTTACACGTAGAATATATTAATCTAAAAGATTTCAACGTACCTTACACTGTCCGGCTACGCATAGCCAACGCTCGCCGCTCTCTGAAGATGCTCCAGGTCGTTGCCCATGACGATAAGGAGCATTGCACGGTGTCCCATCGATAACAACTGGTTCTAATGTAGCGTAAAATCGCTCGCCAATAGCGCGACAATTAAGCGCACATGAGTTTGGCGCTATAACAGAATTTTATTATATATTTTAACTGTAGTTCTATAACGATATATCGAACAACTTATATTAAGGATAATTATCATCAAGATGATACTCACCGTCGAGAAACGGTATCCAGAGATAACTCTGTCCTTTGTAAATACGTTCATTGTATTTAGCGCATTGTTCCGCACGCAAATCTTCTAGATAGTTTGGACAATCCTGTACACGCGATAACACAAATGACGCATGATAAATATTAAAATTATTTTTCATTTTAATATAATAATTTTATTTATTTTTTAATGATTGTCCAATCCCCTCTCCCCCCTCTCTAATTTTGTTTACTTTTTATCCAATCACCTCGTGCAATTTATCCAGGAGTTATCACGGCTTATTATATTTTGTATGATACATCAACGCAGTCTGTATTGTCTGTTATGCAATTTTAATGAAGGGTATATTAAATATCACTGGTAGGTATAATCTAATTTTTTCGATAACCCTGTATAGAAGCTATCTCAATGATAATTCGTAGCACGAAAAGTAAACTCGTGCGAATCGGTTTTAATCAACGGGCACGAGCGCTTGTACCGATATCGCACGTTTATCGCAGTCGGATCTTTCAGCACTGCAGGTGGTAAATCCTCTTATGCATTTTAAGTTATCGCCACGTCAAGCAGTCTGAGCACGAGATATAAATCTTACACAAGTATAATATCTTAATTGGCAGACACCGATAATTTTACACAAAAAAAAAAACATCTACATACAGTTTTATTAAACCTACAAAAAAAGGTGTTATCCCATTTACCTGAGTGCTGCAGACATGATAACGCTTATACGTCCCAATGCACATGGGTTTGGCATGTACTGTATTTTCTGTGTGAGCTGTACTCCTCTTCCTTAGAGAGCTGCTGCAACACAAGATTGATAACACTAATAACTGATAACACGTGACACATAATGAATGATCAAACGACATATCCATACTCCATATATTTTAATATCTAATATGTTATCTTTTAAGGAACTCTATAAACCTTGTAAGATGATAACGAGTGTTCTGTATCTTGTAAGTGTAAAATAATTGGCACAAGGAAAGGTGTAGGGTTCGAAATGTCAAGAATCATATAATGCATGATACATGAGTTATCACGGGTATAAGAACGTACTATGGTGGGATTGTAATTTAAGATTAATAGTAGATAATTCCCAGAACCATAAGGTACGGATACGGTGGTACGGCAGTGTTACCATCTTAGAAAGCCTCGAAGAATCTAAGGATAATTTCGGTGAACCGAACGGTTACGATGGCTGCGATAATATCCGAAGTGCATCGAGCGTGTTAGCTTCTATAAGGGCACCAAGTCATTTGATGATTTCCTCGTATCGTGCGCTGGTTAATTCGATTAACGTTACGTCGATAACAACGCGGAAGCGTGTACATAATAAAAGCCTTATAGAAAAATAATAGCAGGATAAATCTTATCGCTGGTTACTTATTGTTTCCTTCATTGTACTGAAGCATGCGCCATATTAATATCAGTCATAATCAATGACTCTTTCAATGACTTACCGTACAGGTAAGCATTCTCGTGCCTGCGATTGAATTCCTGTCCCACAAGATCTTGAGCATTCACTCCAGGAACTCCATGGACCCCAGCTTCCTTTTATACGATTCTCACGGCCATAACCAAATTGACTTTTTTCTTGTAGCATATGGTAGACCTGTCGAATGATAATTATTATTAGAGTGAAATCGTTTATTCATTTTATTGAAATAACTTCCCTTGTGTCTCAATTATTTTACTTGACTTAGGGTCGACCGGAGATGCAATTAAATGACTGGAATATTCTTTATCGCGAAATTCTTCAGATATGATTTTTTTTTTAATTGCCTTTGATACAGTATACGGATTAACGAACGGCACGGGTATCACGGATATAGAATTAAATGGAATTGAAGGTAATTAAGCGTAGGTCTTTCTCGGTGGTATTCCTCTTCGTAATTGTATCCTCCGATAGAAGAAATATCTTGCGGGCATTAACTATTTACTCGACAATTAGAGTTTGTTACTCACGTAAACGAACCCGTAATTAGCCCCTATGCCATTGGATATCACGAGGAATTAGTCCGTGTCATGATTAATTACGCGACGGATTCATTACTCAATCGTGACTTCCTATGTCAAAGTTTTTCAAGACGTTTCTACGCATCACTATAATGACACAGAGATATACACGTATATATATGAATTAGATAATAGTAAATACAATTTTTCAAAAAATGCACAAATTTTCATAATAATAAGAAACTTGTTGTTAATTAAAAATTGTATAAAGTTCAAAGGAATGTAAATCATATATAATAACTCGACTGTACGAGTAATAAAGAAAAAAAATGAGTACCAGTAATTAAGCAACTGATTAGAAGAAGATCAACATAAGTCAGTTACGGTAAGTCGACAACGCGTCACGGAAATAAATCTTGACGTGATACATGTAGAATACGTAATTACAACAGGGCCATACCGAATTACGTAAGCGGATAAAATCCAGTAGCACATCATGCCTGCACATAGTAATTCATTGAAAGCACCAAAGAATCATTCATAAAATATAGGATAGTGTTTAACGTGAGTATCCGTACTGTATAAATAAACATAGTAAAGAATGACAGTGAAAAAAATTTCGTGATCATCGAGATGCACTCAGCATTAGAACTGCATTCATCCAATAGAGATTATCAATGAGCCACGGCTAATTCTCAGCAGAAAAATGCATTCGATGTGCCCGAAATGATTTCCATTGACCAAGAGAGAAAAAAAGAATCCCTCAATCACGAAAGATATCACGTAACGCACCTACGGAGATCGAGAAAAATAAGAAAAGAACGACCCTCGTAAAATCCGAGATGCACTTATGCAGCGATGCAATTCAGAGCCAAAGAAATCTCGCGTAATATCTCATAGCAGCAGTAGAAACTTAGATTGAAACGTGCGATATCTGCATCGTAATCGAGTATTATAAACACACTTCCCATAATATAAGCGGGCAGGGACAACAATGGTTCGAAAAGGAGGCTTGTTGTCGGATCGACTGACGGTGTAGATCGATAAGATCAGCCATAGCATAGTAACTGGATGATCGTTAGAGTTAACGATCCAAACAAACTCTAGAACTCCATATATATATATATATATACATATATATATATATGTATATATAATACATACTATACCATATACGAACATAACCTGAACTCACTTCTATCGGATACTTGTCTGGTATACGGGATGCTGCGACAGTACCGATAATCGAGATGAAGATCAGGATCAGGATCGATCTGAAATAAAAAAAATTCTAATAAATACACCGAATGCATGTGGTTGTGATAAAAATATATATCTATCAATTTTATCCGTAATGCATACATATAAAACAGTGTAAAATTGTTATTGACTGATCTGAATCTAAATTATGCTACAGTCTATGCATTAGGCTCGGATTGATTTATGCACGGATCGATGGGCACGAACAGCCAGTGTCGTTGATCTTTTCTTACAGCTCGGAGTAAAGTGCATCCCGTCTAGTAGGTATCAGTGTAGTGGCGCCAGACTATTTTGCCAGTGCAGTTCAGCGTACAAGCCTGGATGATCATAGGAAGTTCTTAGCACCAACAGCAGAAGCAGCAGCAATAACAGCACGATGAACCGGCTGGTGTAGTTGTTGCTGATACTGGTGGAAGCTGAGAGTTTGCGTTTCAGTAAACTGTGCCACTACGAACTAATAACGTTTTGCTTGTTGCGTTTTCTTGGAAAGTCTTAATTAATCATATTGGACTGGCACGAGGGTATCCGTGGAGAAGAGGAATGTATACTGTTATATATGTATATATATACACACATACTATATGCAAGAGCGTTATGAGAGCTAATCGGCCTTGCTAAATCAGAAGGGTGTCGTTATCTTGATTATTAACACTTTGCCGTGATAGTTAGGCACTTTAGAGAAAGTGGAACCTCCTTGTTAGATAAAGATAACTGTAGTGTGGATGAAGTAAAGACCATGAGTCAACGACAGACAGGACAAGTGTCTCTAGCGATGAAAACCATTAATTAAAATCTGCACTGTGGACTTTTAATTACAGAATAGTAAATACAACGTTGCTGCCGTTACTGCCTACTACTGCTCGTGTGGATTTATGAATGAAACGGTTTATTGTTTGTGCATATAGTGACCCTCTTGGATCATTCAATAAAATCATTTAACGATATCAAATGAAAATTGTCATTGAGTGTTAATTGCATCGAGTAAGATACGACGAAGTCTCCAGAAGGAAATGATGTCATAGGCGATACAAAATGTCTTTATCGTCATGAATGAATAATGGATAAAGATAAAGATGCATAGGTTATATAATACGTAAAAATCCCTTTGTCGGTACGTTCCGACACGATAGTAAAATGGAGTAGATCGCAAATGCATCTAAAGTTGTTAATGCACATGCAATGCAAGCTTGTGAATTTCTTGCAGCATCAATTCTTCGCATTCCCACCCGCATACGGAATACAAGCGACGCTTTGTTCATTGTGATATGTCGTCCTGTACAGGAGTCCGTAACAAGGCTGGTAGGAGTTTGGTATATCTAATATTAATAGATATATTACGTAATGAGACAAGTAAAAGAAAAATTATTTATCAAAGGTAGTAGGAGAAACCTCCACTCAAGGACCTCCCAGTAAGTCAGCAATTACTCTTGAACTGTATAATGACTGGTTAACGTACCAATATGAATTCCAACGTTGACATGACTTCAAACCTAAAGACGATTCTCAAGACGACGATGACACCTAACTATTTACGATAGAAGACGTCATTTGGGAATGAGAAAAGAAAAAAAAAAAAGAAAACTGCTGACGTCGTGTAATGCTGCTTGCCCGCTACGCTAATTCACCTAATTGCACGATTGGCCACGGAGGCCATGGTCGATTTGGTGTCGCCACTGTCAAGAGTCAAACGAGCGACGCGAGAGGCAAAGGGAGTCAAAAGAAAAGCCGTAAAAATGGCGAACCGCATCGCGATACTTAATTTCTGTTATATAAGAAGTTATGGGTTTAAACGAGACAGTGAATAATACGCGGTGTTGTTGTAAATCTCTTACGGTGGTCCAGGGACGTAAATTTTGGGCTCCGCCGGGCATCACGAGAGGCCCCCGATATACCAGACACAAAAAGAAATGACCGTGAAATATGATGCACGTAGCATGCATTGTCTCGGGTGTACCTTTCTGCGCTCTCCGGTATACCTACAGCTTTTCTGTGAAGGTGCCCTTGGACAATGGGGGCGTAAGTCTCAAATAGCCCTCTAATGATACCGGAGCAGAGCACGTTACGTTATAGTGTTATATTATATACATAAGCATACTGCGTCAAAATGCAGTAGGTGTTGCATCGATTCCACAGGATGCATTTATCGACTTGCATGTAAGTATTGACCAAGATCTGACGATGCTTAACGCTTTACACGATACATAGTTAAGGAATGCATTGCTATTCATATGTTACGTATTGTTTCATTCATAAATATTAACGATCGTGTCAGTGCTAGTGTATTATTTTGTTTGTTTGTCGCAAATACGGATATGAAAAAGGAATGCAGAGGAAATTCTGAAGACAAAATCAAATATTTGTGATATTTTTGATTTGTATGTTTTATTTGTGATCTGCTTGCATTGCTGTATGGAAACAGATGATATTAATAGTCATACTTGGAAGACTTTACATTCCGTGGCTGTTTGATTGGACGATTAATGGGTGATTTGATTGTTTTGGATATTCATATAGATCAAGGATACATTTTTGGACAAATTCATCTTCGACTTTTCGATAATTATTGCTTTGTTGTTTCTACGAATGTACAGAGTACATTGAGAGGCGCGGAATGACACGTAGATTAGTAATTTGTTATCAGTTCGAGGAAATGCGACCACGCGCCAAATAAAACGTATGACAAAACTATATAACACGTTATGCGTCAGTCACGAACACGACATAACTGATTACAAGTGCGTATTAATATGCTTACGCGTGCGATACATGAGTCATGTAAACAGTTATTTTTTACAGCGGATCTTACATACGAGCGGAAGTATGGATTAAAAAGAATTCACGCCTATATATAAACTGTAAACAGTATCAGATTAATGAAAACGAGATTAATAAAGTATAATAAAAATATTGTTAACAATTGACAAAGCATCCGACTATAATTAAAAGATTCTTTTATTAAAAAAAAAAAAAAAAAAAAAAAAAACGTTCACTCCTCACACTTTGAAGTATTAAGTTACAAGACACGCAGATATTTTCAGTGGTGCGTGCACTTAACAAGACACGCTGAACATAAGGTATGTTATGTTCACATATGAACCACCCACAAGGCCACACGTGCTAATATATACACTCGTTTATAATTAAGTTTAATATTATTTTTTATAGCATTTTTTTTCTCCACGTAATGCACTCATACACTAACACTAACTTCTGTTTCCATGTTAGAATAATTCCATAAGCGGATAACATATGTATATGTATATAAATGCTTAAAATCTTTCTTAAAAAGAATACAGCTGATATGCACGGACGCGACTAATTTAGAAAGATGCATCTGTCATTCGGCACGCTCGCGGAAGGAACGAATTGGAGAAAAAGAATAAAATTCTTTAAGCCGAGGCTGAGAGACATAAAGTAAATGCAACAAGAGGATGAACCTGATGTCCGGAATATCAAAGCTTAGAAAGGGAAATGAGTTGAACGGTAGGGGGATAAAAACCCCCTCCTTGTTCCCGAATTTTAAATACAAAAGAAAGGGAAGTCATCAGTAGCAATAAGGCGGGTTCGTAAGAAGCGGCACGGTCACGTGCAAGTTTCGCTCGTCGCTCAGCCTATCGCTGACTGACGTGAAATTATAATTCCGTAAAATTAACGTTGCATATGTTAATTATTAAGAAACCGGTCTGTCGCTCGCGGCTAACTTCAAGGTTCTCAACTCATTGCGCGGGAACGTCCGCGGCGTTTACAAGAAGCGACACCAGTCGAGCTACAGGACGATCCAGAAAGAGATTACTTAATGGACCAATAACGGTCAACAGGATATCTTCACTATTTATAAATTACTATAAAAATAACTTTCGTAAATGAACTACGGTGTTAAAAAAAAATGTTACAAAAAAAAATAGCTTCTCCAAATACATCGAGTTCTTATGGGTAAGTGGGTAAACGATAAAATTGAGCAATACTCTTCCGAGCTACGAAATTCTGAGCAAATCCAGTAATTTAATTCGATTAAACGAATAAGAATTGTAGGTTCCCCCCTCCTTCTCTTTTTACCACAAGATCACTCGATCGAATCAATTAACGCTAATTGCCCATAGCTTGTAGGCGCCACTATCTCGCAAATGGCTACCTTGCCGCAAAGCGTCGAGCAATGCGTGTTCCGTGCCCAGTAACTCTTGGAGAAGGGGCATGGATACTGCACCGGAAGATCGGTCCATGAGATAGAGGACGTATCAGTTTTCCAGGCGTAGGTAAAGGTACCCTCTCTTTAAAAGAGAGAACACTCTTTCTCTCCTTTAATACGAGAGCGTTCGACAAATATTTGCATGGCTTAAACACGCATGCCGGTTGGTTCATGGTTTTCATATTTTTTTTCATCTCTTCCCGCCTCTTCACCAGGTCTTTCTTCCTTGCCTATTGACACTATGGACAATAACGTCTTTGTCGTACAGTCTGTTGCCACAAAGACGTATGCACCTAGTCACTCTTTAATGTCTTAAGAATAATGTGCATTTATTTTTCTTTAGCTTGAAAATATTCTGCACCTGTATCTGCACTAGTTTTTGCACCTCGCGCGTGATCCCTGACCTGGTTTCTTTGTTTTTTTTTTCTTTTCAGTACACAGATGCGTAATTCAGGTTTTGTTCTTCAGGATTTGGTCCAGGCTGCCAGCTAGACAATGTCTGCTGCATATTATCATCATCTCTTATCCAGGACGGTGAAGTAACGTTGTGTTATACGACTGAACGTAACAAGATGCTTGTAATTTTCTCACGACATTCGTGTAAGGGGCACGTGGTTATCTTTAAGTAGAAGTCTGAGTGTCCATGACGGATGTTTATGAATTGATCGACATAGCTTGAAATCGGTTTTACATAGGAAAAAGGTCCGAGGGCGTTACACGCATTTAGTAATACACGGTACAGTAAGTGAATACTTATCCTTGTCTCTGTCGTTCTCTCTGTCTCTCGTAAGGATCATAAATTAGCCTGATAAAGTAATCCGGCGCCCCGTTAAATTCCTTATCAGTACCTTCGTAGCAGTGGAAGCTGATTAAGTCAAGAGAAAGGGATTCGTGTTAAACGAGAAGAGTGAAATAATAATAATAATAATTAAATCGTTGACTGATCCCAGCATAAGATTGTCAATAACATGGATGATACTGAAATAAAATCTTTGGTGGTTAGGATCACTGACGGTTTCATCTCGATTCAATTAATTCATTCGCTCGATAATGACGATCGGTTCGCAGGAAACAATTAGATACTTTTACCACAACCGGAAATTATTATACGAACGAGAGGAACGTGGTGTGCGAGTAACCACAAGATGGGGACCGTTTGTCAAGCCCACTTTTGCTATGCGTCACATGCCCTTTGATCACATACACAAATAACCGTCATTCAAACATCACCATTGTTTTGGTACGCAAACGTTCACGTTGCTTCACTCGATAAACCACATGTGCATACGTAAAAAGAAAGCACGTACCGTTCCTTCTTCGCTACGGAACAGCGGAAGTGGTCAAGATGCTACTGCGCATTCAGCATCGCACAGGCAAACCAAAACACTTCGATCAAAAGGAACTTTTGCGAGTGCCAATCGATTAATAGTCTCGCAGTCAACATCGAACGATACTAGACAATTCGAAAAGACAAATTCAATCAAAAATCTATATAATCTACGTCGAAATGGAGATCTACACAATGGACCAATGATCTAATTTGTTTTTATAATTTCCGTTAAGATTAATTTCAAATGTAATTTTTTATCTATGTTATCTGAACGGATCAGAATTGGTACTATGGTCCTTCAGTTTTAGACACCGGCAAATAATATGAAATTCTCGTTGTTCGAGTGTTTTATGGGTCAGGGCGTGGCCCCCATTATGCATGTCGTATTGTTCAACAAGAGGATCGTAAAATGGACTGTTTAATGGGAGGGTCACAGATCACCCACCGGTCAACGGTGCGTGCGATACCACGTAGATACAGATCGACAGAAATAATCGTAAGATCAGATCAAACATAAAGGACGAGTCAAGATTTCATAGAGTTTGCCATACTGTAAATCCATGAAGAGACTCGACCTAACGCGATCATCCCATGGAAGCATTCTTGACTGTTCAAACCGTGAAATTAATCCTAGCATATAGCTAGAGGATTCCAGGATTTCCAAGAATATACAGCAGTAACTATATAATCAATATATATATACATATATATACACACACGCACAGAAAATGGAGATTTAAAAAAGTAAATATCATGAAGCCCAACTGCATCATAAAGGAAAACAGACGCAAGCTTTAATGCCAGCTGAAATGTACCAGCAATATGTATATATATGTCCCCTGTATTTATTTTCAAACCGGAAATTAGCACGAGTACGACAAAGGTAATCTGGACGTTTATCGCAGCACCCGTTACCGGTACTTTGAAAGTCAGTACTCTTTTATTATTTATTTTTTTCCACAGATAATTACAACTCTCTTTTCATACATTCGCCAATCCCACACGTACGATCAGGTATGTATATACCAGAAGATGAGAATGATCTGGGTACCGGCGGCGGTAGCTTATTCGAAATCCATACGTCAAAGCCTATCTTAAAGTCGCCTGAAAAATAAACAACACACCGTTTTACATTTTATACGCAATCTTAAACGTTCCAGAGTCTCTGGCCGGCGGTCAGGAGTTACGATGTTAAATATTTTTATCTGATGACTCTTCATTGGGAAGGAGTGTCAGTTTCTATGTGAACGTACGTATATAGATCTGCAGCCGAGTTTGTAAAAGTATCGCCGGTGACGATGCTTTTAAGAGAGCAAGAGAGAATAAGAGAGAATAAGAGAGAGAGAGCAGGAAGTTTCGCGAGAGAAATAAATACTGCTGTCCAGTACCGCGCAAGAGACCGCCCAGCGATAGTAATAAAGTCAAAGAAGGTAAAGGATGATTAAGTATTGATATTAAAAAAAAAAAATCATTTTGTCTCAATCCTACTGAGATATTTTTGATATCACACGCGATACAGGTATTACGATATGTACTGTCAGTATAGGACTTCTCAAATTGTTATTTAAATTATGAATATAGGTAACGCCTTGTATCGCTTGTATAATCGTTAATTAATTATTCATTAGCAGTCTTGCTGCACCCTTACAATATTCGCACGTAACCAAAGAACATTATTAGTACAGGTATCTACTAACCCATCCCGATCCAGCCGCAAAGTCGAATCCTCATTTAGCATTCGAATGTCGAGGTTATCGCTGGAACGTCGATAGAATACATTGTGGATGCATCCGTATCTCAACGACTGCAAACCGTGAAGGTCTTTGGTAGCGGCTATCGTGCGAACGTATAATTCATACGGGACTGCATAAAAATCTGATAAAATAATCGATAAGAAAGTGAACGCATTTGGAGAAGAAAATGTTGCAGAATGAAATACAAAAATCAATGTAAAAATATTCATAAGTAATATCAATGGAAATTCTTCTTCGAAAGAATATATATATACGATACAGCTATAATTAATCACCATAGGTAATTGTTATCAGTAGAGGCCAATTGTTATCCTGTGATAATGAAAAAGAATCGTTACGCTTCGTCAAAGTGTAAAGGACACTTCCTTTAAAGAGTAGAACGAAGTGGATAAACTAGTATATTAAATACACAATACTATATATAGTATATATACGTATATAGTGTACACGAAAGATCCTGGGTACAGTATAATAAGAAAGAGACGCTAGAGAAAATCCTGATAGGAAATCGTTTCTATTCTTTGTTTGTAAAGTTGGTCGATTGGGCCCATTGGGTCCGTTGACGCGCGGAACCAGAAGGGCGTGTAGCATTTTAATAGGCTTGGATAGCGACATAGAAACAGTCTTATGCTCGATTCGATAACGAGCTCGCAAGAGTGTGTCGGACGTTGGTGATAGCATCGTGCCCTGCGATGCTCTGCATCGCGTAAGGGTGTTTATGCTCTTCTCTATGATGGTATTCCTTATCGAATATCGTTCGGTGGAATTATGAAATAATTACTTTCGCTCAGCAGTCACGATGAGCGGGAAGTGTGTACTATATAATTTCTCAATAGAATTCCTTGTGCGGTAGCATGCTGGTATTCGGTATAAGGCGTTCCTACTGTTACAGCATACAGAGAGTATCTAAGAATATTATTGATTGATTATATCAAGATTGATTATTTAAATCTTATTAGCTTTCCCGCTCTTTTTCATATTCTTTGTCCATTGCGCTTCCTTTTCTCGTTTCTTAAACACTAAAATATTCTTGAATGTTTGATGTACGTATTTTCTTGGTGGCGTGTGAGTTATTTATTCTCATAATTAATTAAGTTCTTCAACTTTTTAAGTTCGGTAGCATCTTCAGGAAAGACAAGAAGTGAATATTAAATTCTTGGAGTTTGACTATGAAAAGTAGCGGTGAAGATCAAAGGATCTGACGTGTCAATGAGTCTTCGTTGATTTTTCTATCTTTCATATATATAATATCCTTCATGTGTGTATATAGTATATACACGTATATACAATGAGAATATGTATTTTTTTATTATTCTTCAGATACTCATATTCCTCTGTGTACATTGTTCAAAAGTCTAAACGTAACGGTTATAATTTTTTGAACAATAGGGTCGCGTCGATAAAATCGTGTAATTAAATTTTTATTATAAACAATTTTTGGGTTTTTAATTAGTATTACGTCGACTCCCTTAAAACTCTATAGAATAGGTATACCATATAATGGCACGTCGATAATTGTATTTACCATTTACAATTGTTACGAACATTGTAACGACTCGTGTAGTTCAACTTAAGCATAACGTAATTACCGGTACGTGTCAACAATCTGTCATAAAACTCATCCTCGAGAAGATTTTACGCGAGACATGCTGCGCCAGGTTAAACGTTTGGCCTCTTCGGTGTGGAATATAAAAAGCGATCGTTTAACGACAAGTAAACTCGCAGTTGCGGTATCGGTTGACGCACGTCATTTTAAGTCAAATCCAACACTGCATTTGTGACGAACATATTTTGGCCCATGAATCAAGAAATTTATGAGCCATAAATAAGATTCTAAAAAAAAAAAGAAATAAAACTCACCCCAAATTGAACGTCGCGACGTCCCGCGTCGGTATACATATTCCATGTTGATGCACTGATACGAATGACGCCATAGAAAATCGAATTAGATCGCGGAAGGCATTCCGCAGCTTTCGTTGAAGAATATCCATGAATCTCCTGATATCCAGGACGAGGCATCCTTATCAATAAAAAAAATGTCTTTACGCTTGAAAAAATAATATTAATCATACTTTTGTTGCAGTTTGACGAAAGTGACGTTATGCGCCATTCATTCTGAAGTAGTTCTGTATTTAATCAGCTAGGGGCCTATTTGAATCTTTGCCGGTATAACGTGTCACATAAATATTTATGCATGCACCTATGTGCATACATGGACCTGCGGCCGAAACGCTTAGGAGGTAGCGCGTTAACCGAGTGTTATTCGTTTATGGTGTCCCATAGATACAAGACCAAACGTACCGAATGCAACCAACGGTAATTTTATTTTAAAACCGTTGCGAACGACCCATGGGTTCCCTTATGAATTTATGCGAGAGCAAATACGTAAGTCCCATTTCTTATGGTTTCAATTTGTTTTTTTTTTTGTGTGTATACTATAGTATTCGTTCCCTTTTTTTTTCTTTTTTTTTTTCTTACCGATAAACCAATCGATTCGTTCGGAACTGGTAGGATCTATGGCGAAGATATCACTTGCATTCTCCTTCGGATGAAAATCTGGTACCAGATTTTCTAAGATGCTGGATCATATGGGCGGCACTCTTTGTGAGCTTTTCCACGACGAGGCCTTCATTATTTTTCGATTCGAAATACAAGATCGAATCTCTCCTGACCGTTAGATGAGTTATGATTGGATCAAATCATCCCAGCTTAAACGGTGGTTAAACGGAAGTCCCATTCGTATTGACTAGCTCGATGACTTTATAGGGAGGATTCGATGGGCCGTATATATGTATAATATATATATATACATGTATATACGTGTGATGTACTTTGATGCTGCGATTGATCTATACAGATAAGATGAGTAGTGATCTATTTTAATTGATCTCGAAATTTACAATTTTCTTAAGAACTGTGATAATGAAGTTTATGGTGATTATTTTATTTAAATACCTCTCGATGGTGTTTTTGATTAATTATATTCTTTTTTTTTTTTGTCAATTTTATTATCTACTCGGATGGGACTATTTTTATCGGGAAACGTCGGTCATGAGTTCTGGAATGTTTCGGAGCGACCTTGATTCGCATGTGCGAATTTAGAATGATTTTATACCTACTATAGTTATTATGTCACTTAGTAGGGATGACACGTGGCTTACTGGCAATTGACACTTTTTTACGAGGAAAAGAGATACTCGTGATTTTGACAGATTCGAGAATGATTTGTCATATAAAATTCAATTAGATTATCAAAATTAAGCAATTGTCATTAGACTGATTGAACAGTGGTATAAAGTAGGCAGAAAGGGCGACAAGTTTGTATTGTGAAAGGGTTCGGTAGAATCCTACTGTCAATTATTCGATACCTTTGAATCCAAATTAATCTGATTAACATCAATCAAGTAAAAGTTCACAGAATCATTAATCATAAAGAAGTGTCATTACTTATCTACTAAGTCCTACCATCATGCACACTCTTCTAATCCAATAACGTAAATACGTTCCAGCAGCATATTAAAAATAATAATATAAACATTTTATTCGTATTCACATAAAAGCACGTAATCTTCCATTTAAAAAAATGACTCGATCGATCTTCACATAGTCATCATGAAGACACGAGCACAAGTTCACACAAAAAATTTGCAGTGTACATAAAAGTATCAGACCGAATGTATTTGCAGATAAGCCTCGATGCCTGTTTCGCGAAATGTACATAAAGCACGAAGAAAACACTATGTATTTCTCCACGTGACAAACGATAACTGGTTCGCGGATGTCGTACGAGGGATCGATCAGAGCGTAGCCGAGCGTGTTAACGTAAGAAAATAAAACGGAGCGAAGCAGCAATAAAATACGGAACATAAGAGAGAACGTGGGGAGCCTGTTTCGGGCGTGCGGTCTCGCAGGCTGCCGCAACGCGAGTGATAGCGGTAAAAGTGGGAGAGCTGGAGAATTTATAGTCCCCCCGTGGACCGGTAGGTGGAGTCTGTCGACGCATCTCCGGATGCATATCGGTCCATTGCATCCCCATAAAGTTAACTAAGACACGCGTCGAATGCGCCAAACGTTTTGCCATTGGTTAGATTGGCGAAATAGCCACGCGAACAAGTTGAGATAATCCGAAGCCAAACAAATAAACAAGAAAGATAAAAAAAGAAGATCTACTTGAGTGAGACATAAATCCTTTAATAAAAGTAAAGACGTAAACTGATATTCTATGAAAGATCATACAAGACATACAAGATAAGATACAGAGCGAATGCTGTACCAGAGACTCGAGAAATCATAGTTCATAACCTCTCCGCAGAACATTTCACAGGAAATTACACGAGCTGTCTTGTAAGCTATTTGTCAGCTGTCAATGATCTAATTTATTAATTAACAAAAAAATCTTAATTGTAATTATAAAACTATCCCGGAATTAAACGCTCTATAAATTTTTTTTTCTACACCAGGCAAGCCTTGATTCTACAAAGTTAAATTCTTTTGTTATATTCGAAATAATTAAGGTTTTTATATATATGTATATACACACTGACTATAGGCGACTACCGTATAATGATTTCCAGCGGTGTTCCAATGATTTCTATCATTGTACAGAGGGAACAATAGGACTGATTCAACGTGCTTGATTCTATGCTATTCACATACCAGGCGTGAAAACCATCCTTTGGCGCATCGTAACCGAGCGTAAATCAGATTGCTTAAATACCGGGATGCGACGAATGAATTTATGTGACGTGGGGTCAAATCTTAAGTTCGCGTACAACACTCTGCGTTACATCTCGCACGGCGAAGTACGGCGAAGAGCCGACTGATTGGCAGATGAGTTTCAAGTGGTGTAAAAGCTCGATGGATTCCTACTGACAGAGTCCCTTTCTTATTAATAGCTATATATACATACGAGCAATGATCAAAAGTACTAGACTCCACGTTAGACTGCACAAAACGTTCACTGTTACAATGCTGACTAGAAAATTCATACGTAAAATCCATATTCTCGTTGTGACGTAGCACATTCAATTATTGCATAAGCTAAAAACAATTACAAGAATAACAATGATCAGACACTTCTTGTACGGCTGAACTAAGAATTCATGTATGTATATGTTATGTACGTATACCGTATGTAGCATAGGAGAATAATTTTATTCGTCTATAGATATTCCGAGTAGGCGGTCTTCCTTGACGTGTAAAACCAGCTCGGAATCCCGGGGATAAATCAGGCGTGAAGGGCTCCGTAGTACAGAGGAACAGGGCGTCGAGGAGGATCTATAGGAGACACGCGTACAATGACCAATCATTGCCCCGTGGAGTCGGATTGTGGACAGCATGCTGGCCCAGTGGCCCATTAACTGGTTATATCATAACCTCTCTGGCTCCTGGCTGACTTCTTCTTCCATAATGTGCCTGGAACGTAGTTACTACGTGAGACAGTTCGATGTTTTATTAAAATATAATTAACGATAATATTCTGATAAATTCGTTTAAAAAATTACAGTGGGATACAGTTGTGATTTTGAATCAGGTTGCTTGCAAGATGGCGCCATGACGATATGGCCGATGACAGTCATTGATATTCGTTAGCCAAATGTCAATATATGACAAAGGCAAAGAGTGTCATTGCTCTTTTAAGATGACTCGGTATTTATCTGTATATATATAAACTGTAAGGTAAACCTTCTCTTCGGTTAATTATTCAAAGTTTCTAAGGTTATATCGCAAGATGTTGTTAAATACTGATGCAAAGACTACTGTCACTTATTAGTGAAACACCTTTCTATTTTAAATGACGCCAATTCAATGATTATTTAGATCTTGGAATATTAGACAAGCAATGCAAGCTGTCGACTACTGGGAATCTTATTGCAACTTTGTTTTATGTAACAGGAAGCTGGATTTTCCTGTGAAAACTGAAAGTGACTGTTCCTATTATGCATTTATACCTGCATTCCTTAAGTGTACAGTGAACCGTTAACAAAAAAAGCTGATCAACGTTCAATCATTAACCCCATTGAGAGAAATCAATTGATCAGGAATCCCATACGGTGACTAGAACATTGCACGAGATTCAATCGAGTATTTTGATTTCTAATACAGCGTACAAGATATCGATTCTGTGACAAGTATCGATATAATTAAGCGGGAGATTTTAAATTGGAATTTGACTGAAAGTAATTAGTCGAAGATCAGGGACATGATAAGAGTGAGAAAAAAAAATTATGAAGAAGGTGCGATAGTGGCGTTAACTCGTCCGCGCGAAGAAATGCCTCCTATTTTTTATTTTTTAATATTTTTTTGCCTTTTCCCTCTTTTTTTCTCGAACCACGACCCAGCTCGAAGCTTCGTCGAATTATACACCCTGACCTATAATTTGGACACTATTTCACGTGCCTCAAACATGCGATCACGAAAAGGTGTTCCCCATTGTAAGTGGTTCCACCTAGATGAAGAATTTATCGAAGAGCCCTTCGACTGAAGATCGCAATTCGATATGGTGTTCCTACGACGGTTCAAAAAGAAAGTAAAACAAGAAAATCTAAGACCTAAGACTGCGTAAAATATTTAATATATCAATTATTAACCTCATACAGTCATTAATATATCTTCGATTACTTCTGTTGTAATTAATTTCTCATACGTTATATAATTACCAATTGAAAAAATACTATAGAATAAAACAATAATAAATCAAATATTCTAAATAGATATTAAGATGCCAGTTAAAAAATATAAAAATAATATTTTGTTATGATACATTTTTCAACAATCCTTTTCTTAATAATAATAATCATATTCCTTTACGTTTCCTTTCTTATCTCTAGGCTATTAATCTCTTGAGAGCCTAAGTACGAGAGAAAGAGAGAGAAAGACCTACAGAAAAAGTGCATGAAAAATTGCATCACCAGCAGGACCACCCGCGAGAGATGCAGAGGAAGAGAATATAAAGTGAAAATTGCATTTCTGCTTTTATCATTTAGCTACCGTTCCAGTGTATTGACAGTCAGGCGCCATTATAAATGAAAGCTGCTAAAGTATTGGCATATCACACACATACATATACCTATATGAACGATATATATATAATAAGCATTGACTTTTACACGAGAAAAATCATGCGCTGTTGCACTGCAGTTATTGATAGAATACATATGCTCACTTATCTATAAGTTAATGACTGTAATTACAAGAATCCAAGAAAAAGAAAAAAAAATATTTCTCACTGTACCTGTACAATTATTTATTAAAGACATAGTATATTTAGATATAAAAGATATACTATGTAATATCCCAGAAATTGCCCAGAAGTAACGTAAACACTGACTTGATTCAAATGCAAGTAAAATTTTACGACGCCGGGCATCGCCTATGATACTCCTTACAATTGATAATCCGCAGATACGAGTAAATCCCATTCGATCGCTTGACGAACTTTAAATAAAGCAGATGTTCATTAATCCATTCACGTTTTAAATTTGTCATCGCAATCAACGTGATCGAACACTTGCGTAAGAACGAAGACGCCATATTAACTACGTCGTCATTAAATCGAAAACTCGTAAGCGATAAATTCGTGAAAAATTCAATAGCAATCCAGGAAAAGGAATGAAGATTGAACAAGAGCAGCCGTTAAGTGTAAACGCTCGAGAAAAAGACGAGCGTCGAACTACGTCATACGAAACCGTATACTGACTGGCGCTTGTAGTCTCTGTGCAAGATACTCACGACTTGGCGTCGAATAAAATAAAAAATATTCTAGAAATATGACGGCTTTACGATTTAACATATCGATAAAATTCTCAACAGACTCATATAACCGTATTGGCATTTAATTTTGTAGCGTCCTGTATATCTATGTATGTACGGCTTATACATACCGAGTAATTCATAACGTGTGCAGAGTGCAACGTTTTACCACAAGGTCTCGGAGTCAGCCGATTGCACGCAGCCCTGAGTCCTCATCTCAATTGGCGATTATGGCCTCGTAAATTCATTTCAAGACGAACTTCCAAACAAGTGCAATGTATACAGAGTGAAATAAGGGTAACAATAATGAAAGATTCCCATGGAACGCGCGAAATTTATCCACTGACAAAAGTCACGATATAAAGGAAAAGTCGTTCGCTACCATACGTGGCCTCTAAAAGCGCAATCGTATATTCTGATAAACAAAAAAAAAGTTCATCAACAAGTGGGCGCCAGGATGTTTCATTAACAAAATTAGTGACACAGACTGTTGATAAGAACCAGGCAAAATACATGATAAATTATCGTTAACGGCCGTGAACAGTGTTAACCGTTTATTTTTAGCAATAAAAAAAACCTTGCAAGGTTTTACCGTTTTTTTTGTCATTTTGAATTTTTGTTTCACTTAAACAATGATCTCTCGGCATTTTCTTTTGTTATATCGTATCTTTTTTTCTTCTTCTTCGTCTCAGTTACAATCCCGTGACGTTAGCGTTCCGAGGGAGACGATAAAATTCGTCGAAGCGTGTCCCACGTCAATTTGTACTTAGATACCAAGAGAAGCATCTAATACGGCATTGCCAGAAAGTACCGAATTCCTCGAAGGAAGAAACCTATTGACCAATGAGAGATCGAGATTAATAATTTTTTGTCACAACTTTTAATACCGCAAGATACTTTCTTTCTTAGTACAGATGCACTATGTAATAGGAAATCGCTGCAGTCATTGAACTACGCAATATGTAACAGTACATAAAAACTATAGTTCTGTTGACAAATTGAATAGACTACGATAAATGATTGAATAAAATTTAATCGATAGTAAGTATAATGAATTATTATGGATGTTAAGTATGGACTTGAAGTTCGATATTTCTTATATAAAATATATACACTCGCACATATGATCATCTGTGTAAATGGAAATATCTTTGATTTCCAATAAATCTCAGTATAAGTGCAGTGCGGCCAACCCCCGCATTTCATTTGCCAAAGCAATTTCGTAATGACGCTTGAAAATGATTGCTCGAAGACGGAGCCCGTAGTTTTACCAGGATAATGCGTATAAGTAGAGCAGCTTTAAGCGAGAGCATTACCGTTCACGATAAAATAACAGTCATTACAGTCATGCGGTTACCTACACTTGCGTTACCAATCGTGATCCAAGAGCGCGAAGTAAGAAGACAGTGGGTGCTTCTGCGATAAAAAAAATGGCGGGAAAAAAAGAAAATCTTAAACAATGAAAAAGAAAAAAGAAGAATCATCGATTACAATTAAACCAGTCATCATAACCCATCGAGCGAAATATGGCAACCTATAAAATACCCTATATTAATATTGATTGATTGGCAAAAATATGTTATCATAAAAAATATATTTTTTTTTTTTCAAATACGAAACAGATAACATAACGACGAGGAATGATAACGTTCATGAATTTTAACATTCCAAGGAGTGAAGTAATTCTCTGAGGGTACCGACTCCCTATCGATCAAACAGCAGGTGCCTTCAATTATACCAAGAGCCAATTAATTTAGTCCAATCGCAATTTACATAATTAGCCACGCTGTATTTCTCCTCCTCTTCCCCCCCTCCTCCTCTTTAACCCTCTCCAGATATCCTGGCGCGAGATCGAATGATCCAAATTACGCATACATACTGTAGAAAATAGAAATAAAAAATTTTTTAGCACACCCAATGAATTATCGAAAAATATATAATTTAATGATAAAATATACGACCTCAATTTTCGAAAGTCCCACACTGATACTTTATACCGCTGGGCTTTAAAACTGTTCACTGTTTTATTGTGTCACCTTACTAGGGGTATCTGACACCTGCTCTTGTACGATGGACCTAGATCCTTTTCAGTGAGGTTTACTTTTGGCTAGATACCGGGTAAAAATTCGTTTGAATATAGGCTGTGTACTTTTTTAAGCCGTTGTCAGGTTAACGTGGAAGCCGTTGCGGAGGGTAATACTATGGCACATAGGTATATAAAAGGATTCTGGTACAATGGGACCCTGTTATTCAGAATGAAGGCGATTCTGTGTCTAGGGTACGATGCTCCGGCCCGGATGCAGCATCGTATAAACTACACTATTAAGATTTTTCTATGGGACATACATTAAAAGCGAATGCAGCATCTTAAGAGTGAGGTGTAAGCAGAGATAAATAAAGCCCAGGTAAAAATTAATTTAATAGAGTATCTCAATGGGGGGGTCCTAGCGCATGAGATTATAGCAATAAAGTTTATCTCATTTTTTTTGCTCGGCATTACGTGTCCTAAAAAGATCTTTTTTTTTAATCTTTATATTATTTATTGATATACGTAAAATATATCTGCAACAATCTCGCTATAAAATTCTATATATAAAGGTACTTGCTTCTCGTACTGAATGGCTCTATTGCTTTTCGAGGGCAATTCCAGAACTCTTAGAGACCTTGCAGTGATATATGATGCTCCATTGTTATGGGACTGTCTTGTATTTCGAGCTAATACGAAACCAAAGCCGGAAAGGTTTGATACTTAAGGCCCCTGCATTTATTTCATGGAGCCACGAGATTTTTTTGGTAAAATTATCATGGATGATTCAAAAAGAAGGTACGCGACGTCACCCATGTTCCTTGATATACAAAGCATAGAAAATGTCTCTAGATGAACAAGAAATTAATGGAGTGACCCACTGAAATTAATATTTTAATTTAAAAACAAAAATTTTTTTTTAGAAATAAAATTGAAAACATTTTTTAGTCGAATTGACCAGCGATAGTATCGATCTGATCGATGCCCATCGAATCGATCCCCGATTGAACGCACTTCTATGCCATGGGAGTGCCCAACGAAACTTCCACAACGGAAAAGGCACGTCCTGGATCGTGTCAACTGTCAATTGACTTACGATGTACGGTGTGCCCGATGGCCATAGTGAATCCACTTACAATAGTCCCCAGCACTTCCTCAGGATGATATTTCGGAAGCGACTAAAATGACCAGATAATTAAAACGAATAATAATGGAGTCTTTGGTGCCGATCCTTTAATTGTCCTTGAGAATGAACCGACTCGGCATGCTACTGTAGTCATTAGAAAAATAATCAGTAGAGAAACTAGGCCAAAAACGATACGGTAGTCACGAAGCATGATAAACCGAATCATCATTGCCGGATACACTTGAAACATCATTCTGTCTAATGAAAAAAAAAAAGGATACATAAGTGCTCCAACATACTTGGATCAATTAGTCAATAAAATTTATGTATTTATAATGATGTAGGAATGTTTTTTTTAATCGTATTGATTTTTTATGTCTGTATATATTACGTATGCGTAATGTGGCATGTGTGGTATGTAACATGTGCTCTGACTATGTAACCTCCACGTGGTACAAAGTGGCAAAGAGGTCAAATCAATTCGATTATGCACAGGACGGAGCGAGATTGATCAACCCATGGGGTAGGTCGGCACCATGGGGTCGATTGGTGAGTAGGTTAGTACACGGAATAAATGACAGAGAGAGAGAGAGGAGGCTACAGAATCCCATTACGAGAAAGCGAGTAAGAATCCTTAAGGATACAGAGGGAGTGGTTTTTAATGGTCCACGGGATGTTGCCGACGTAACGTACGATGCCCGTGACATGATTGAGACGAATCGCTTCTCGATAGCCAAGATCCTTGATCGTCCGATCGACCAATCCACGACAAATAAATTATCATTCGAGATGGCCGTCATGAACGGATCATTATTTTCCTATTCAATAAATCCCCCGTGATGACTCCTTGACGTTTTTCGTCTGTTGACTTTTAAACCAAATTCCATGCCCAGTTTCATGGACATTCTGGACAATGAAATTTTCAATGATCATCATTACATCATTTACCATCAATTCTTACAAATACTTATAAAATTATAGAAGCACGCGTAACAGCAGTTTTAGGTATAGAGCTTAAAGAATTAGTAAAGAAAGATTAAACGAAGTACCTTAAGAGCGTTACCTGAAGTGATACCTTGAAGTACCTTTTAAGAGATCATTATTGAGGGAAATTATAGTAGAGTTCAGTACCTCTAGATATATCCTTTCAGTATTCGAATTCTTCCAAAGATATCTCTTATCGGTACAATGGTAAGAAAGTAAAGTTTCTTCAACCGTTTTATCCCAAAGTGGTCCATCCTTTTTTGTAAATCATTATCACATTTTTTTTTCAAAATAAATTATTTTCTTAAACAATACAAAGTTTATACTCAGCATTCACACGTTTGATCATTGACAATACTCCGTGACAGATTTCTGACATATCATTTCCAATCTAAGACAATGACCTGTCAGTATAAATCTAGCAGTGACAAATATTCCCAATTATATATTATTTATTATTATTTCACGAGCACATAAAGATACTCGTTGGAATACCGATGGCAGTCATTTATAGACAATGCCAAATGAGACGTCGCGTAATGGCCTACATTCACGACTGAAAGATCATTTTATTATAATGACCATCCGTATGCAAGGATGCTCAACGGTTTCAAAAGCTTACGTACGAAATATAAGAAACACCATATATATATATATGTGTACAAGAATGGTTCCATTGAAAATTTACCTGAGAATAAAAGAAAATTAAATTCATTCTACCCCGTCGGCCCTTACTATAAGAATAAAGTATCAAAAGCACTTGAAAGGGTGTATACAAAAAAAGGGCGCTAAACGGATACTTTTGAAATTGAATATACTATAGGTACTCCTCAAAAAGAAAAGTCTATACAGATCCAGATTATAATGGCCATGGCGGACAACCTCTGGTCAAGACATAACTGTACAAACATTTACCAATCATTGATGGTATTTATATGTATACGTCGAACCTGTCAAGGCTTAGAATGATCGTTAGGGTGTGCGATCGTATTGATCGAAGCATTCTGTGATCCATAATACCCCCATGAAGTGAAGTATGGGGTAAGGTGAGATGGTACAGGGGCGGCTTAAGACGTTTTGAATAAAATTAGTGAAAGAGAAGGGGTTGATTAAAAAGATATTTGAGAAACGTGTAAACAAGATTAAAATGTATTCTTTATTAACTATGATCAACAGTTTTGCAATGATTTGTTAATGTTATTTGTGACGTAAACAAATTTCTGTATTATGTATCACGTTTTTAATTCATTACAGGCCATTTTTTAATATCCATCTCTCTTGCCGATCCTGAAACGATCTTTTGAGCGGCGCTCATCTCAGCTGACAATCCCGTAGTAAGATCTTCCAAGTCATCCTTCGACGTACGCAAAGTCATGCATGTAACTCAGCGCGCTACACCGCTCTAGCACATCCGACAGCTTCAAAAACTAAACTCACTTTGCTTTGTGCCAGTAGACGTCCAGATAGATTTCGTATGGTTACTCGAGTATTAAAGTACTGGAGTACCAAAGATAGCCTACGTACCTACTGTAGTCAATAAGAATGGATTTTCGTATACAAGCATCTAATTTGAACCTCCATATATACAGGAAACGTCGAAAGTTTAAAATTTCCAACCTCATCGCTCAATTGAAGTTGCAGATAAAATGAAAAATAAGTTTCTTCCATTATCGACGTTGATCTCTTGATAAAAAAGAAACAAGATTAAAGAAAAACTAACCAATCAAAATTTCTTAATTAAGCGATGACTTTATGTTGTCTAATAATCATCGAAATGTTTCAATTCGTGGACCGAAAGGCTTGACTTTGCTGGATTAGATAAAAGTATCTTATATTTATGTGTATACGTATATAATACCCAGTGATAACTACATAACGTATGGAATTAAAGGGGACAGTTGTTTGCTACATTGCAGCCTGGCAAGAAGTATATAAGTGGCTCTTAATGACATTAGTTCTGGTGATGCGACTGGCATGATTTTAGGTTAGGTTTACTTATGCAGGCTCTTTCACGCTTCTACGCTCCTGATGAGGGAATAATCGAGTTCGAATTCTGAACGGTTATTAAGCAGACGAATTCTCGGAGATGAGAACGTGTCACAGTTGCAGGTAGAATGGATAGAGTGCGCATGCGTGAGCACTTTGAATATTTAAATGACGGTAAGCGCTATTGATACTTGGATTATTTTATAACGACGTTTATACGAATCTCAACTATAATAATTCTTTTTTTTAATTTAACTAGAGCCCTATTGAACGTGCTGGTCCATCATCTCGTAAGCAATCAAAAAATTGTACGTTTTTACACTGTCTTTAATATATTATATGTTTGATATGTATTTTTGAAACGAATTGGTACTTTTTTGTATATTCTTCATACTTTCAAGATTTATATGGATCTTGATAACGTTACGTCATCTGTCATGACAGAGGAGGGAAGAAAAAAATGGAATGACTATGAAAAACAAACTGGTGGAATATGATGATTCGTTATTGTAACCAATTGAAAAGGGTTATATACAGTTTTTAATATGGACTCCCGTATTCGTATGCCTCTGAGAATTTCTAGGAAAGATCTACGCCGCGACAAGAAGTGGCGGACAGCAGTGGATCGACTGGACGAGTACATAAATGATTACGAGAACATATTTGGACAATTAAATATCGTAGAAAATGATTACTCGGACGGTACTTGGATAAAAAGAGCACTGAAACCTTTGGTGCAATTGAAACGCGCTGTAGAGAAGAATGAGATTTACAAGAAACAAGGTATACGTCTTAGGATAAGAAACTATACTGACAATAATTTCTAGAATATCTGATAACACTTTCGTTTGCAGCGTACGAAAATCTAAAGAGATCTAACGAAATCATGAAGAATACGATATCAAAATTGACAGAGGAAATGAGGACTTGCAGGGAAAGTATACGCGGGGAATTTGTAAATTTTGAAAACTTAAATACTGATCGTCTTATACGTATAGATCCGTCACAAATAATTCATTATAGCGGACGTAAAGCAGTGATAAAAAATGGATAAACTATAATTGTGCGATTTTATTAAAAAAATTTTTCAATTTTGTAGCTTGCTTGAGAACGTTAATTAATAAAAATATTCAAATAATTAGAATAATTGATCTTTAGTTTTCCTGGGATAGATTAATAGTATCTAGTTTGGAACTAGTACTCTGATCTTGACACAAGATATCGCTACTAGTTAACAAGACAGCTGGCAGCTGGCAGCTGACTGGGCCTGCGGCCGTAACGTCAAACGTTCAGGCTGTCATGCATTTCTGTAAGTATTTAGTTATTTGCATTGAAATATTGTAGCGGATACTTGTCGTCATGTAAGTTTAATTAAGAATTGTTAAAAAACTAATAATCGTTATACTTCCTGCATTCGATAAATTGGTGTAGTTGAGTTGGTTACTTGTATTGGACATCTAAGTTCTGAGTTATAGGCTTATTTTACGTATTGCTGGCATTGCTGAGCATAACAAATACTTAAACCGTAGCGCCACCGGCTAATATTACTTTGATATTCATAAAATCGTTGCACAGCAACAAGTAACTATTATAAATAGTCAGGGTCAAAGTTTATTGTTTTTTTTTTTTATATGACAGACATCGATGTTGCTTAATAAAATATTTCTAGCGTATAAGAGCTTAGGACAAAATCTTTGCTATGACGACACTAACATGATACATTTTATTTTCAGTTAGAATCAATACTATAGATAGTTTGGACTTCTGCTACTTTCCTATCACTAAGTCTCGAGTGTGTTTAAGTATAAAAGCCAGTCACGATGCAAGAATTGCTCTTAGAACACATCTTGGAGATGATTCAAATGTGTATGAAGTAAGTATCATATATTAATACTTTCAAACTATATTAGACAATGATTATATGCATAGTATATTGCTTACCATTCAGTATTGTAAAAGCACTTCTGGTTCTTTTATTAAAGATTGTCATTGGTGGCTGGGGTAATACTATGTCAGCGATAAAAAGGAATAATATGGAACCAGATGTAGTAGAGGCTGATACTAGAGAAATATTAGGTGGCGATGAAATATGTGACATCTGGGTACAGTAAGTGTCAAAAATTATATCAAGAAGCAGTGAAAATTACTTCTAAAAGTAAAAGGAGTACGGTGCAACTGGATGTTTTTAGATGGTCATGCGATGGATTACTTAGTGTAGGACATGAAGAAGACGACTCTTTCATGTCGTACAAAGACACAGCTCCCTTTGTGATAAACTATATTGGTGTAGGCACTGCACGGGGTGCAACCGGAGAATGAATAATTGAAGGTAAATATGAGTATGATCCATTGCTAAGTATAAATCAATAAAAAAGAATATAATAATCCTGTCCACTGAAAATATTAACTTTAATTTGAAGAAGGTGATCGACAAATGACTTATATTTCGCAGAATGTCATTTAACATCTCCAGCTGTTCGACAACAATTATTGGAGACCGCAAACTACTGGGTGGACTACAACGATGTGGAGGGTCTTCCTCGTAATGCAGTAATGGCATCGGAGGATGGTCTCTACGTTGGACGTGCTCATCATAAAGAATCAGTGACTCCTGGTGGCGTTAGGTCAAACGTGTGCGTGCTTGCATGGGGTGGCGCTGCACACGAGAAAAAGGATTTTCAAGTTCTTTGTGGCAGGGATATTAACTGGGTTAAAGGTTGGCAAGGCAGTGTACCACTGCACGCTTTACCAGCAGGTGAAACTGAAGATGGTAATGCATTATTTATTGGTAGAGTCCTCCATGATGGTATCTATTATATTGGTAAGATACAACCAAATCATCAAGGATGTTACATACCGTTAAACGGCCAGGAAATATCTTATTTAGAATATGAAGTACTAGTCGTTAATGATTATCCTATCCTGGATTGCATCGGTAGATAAAGTCCAGTCTTTACTTAAAACTATATTTATTTTTACATCCCGGATATACTATATATTTTGCATACTAGACATAGTGAGTATCAATTAACGGATAATACGTTTTTGGATAATTGTTACTCGATACCAATTAAGAGGAAAAAATATTGAAGCCCAATTAAATGTTTATAGTTAACTGACGTGGATTAGACTAATCCATTATATACGATCTGAAGCTACTTTGAAAATCCATTCTGTCACTCTATATATTTTTAAATTATATATTATAATGTATATTTCTCTCTTGTTTAACAAGTATGACAGTGATTGCAATTCACGGTAGCTAAGAGTAGTTTTAAATCTGATAGATTTGTTTCTTACACATCAGTTTGAAATTAGCCAATATTGAATGATAGTTCAGTGAAAAATAGTGAAAGCCATTCTGGTCACATTCATATTATTATGAGACTAGAATATACGAATAGCTTTAGAATCCAATACATAGTGCTTGGTATTCTGTTAATTATTTTTTTCATTAAAATCGACGTTTTGGCTTGCTCATACCTATTTTAATGAAAGGATATTAGAGATTTAAATTGAACGAAGCAGATGAGATGTCTTAATAGGTCTTAATAATAATAATTACGCGTACAAATGTAACAATTTTTTCGTTAACAGCCGACGAAGTTAAACGTATGAGAAAAGTTTGATGAAAAAAAAGAAAATGGTATTACTACCAATTGCAGCATTAATCATGTTACCATTAGCTGAACTAACGATCATAGCAGTGCCCTCATGAAATTTCTATTGAAATGGAATTATTAAGTTCAAGAGATACAAAAACAATAGCGAATAGAATTAATCATTGTTAACATATTACTATGAGATTTTTAATTATTAATTTTATTAGGCTTTAATTAGGTAAATCCTAAGATGTTATGTGAATGTGTTAAGTGTAAATAAAAGGTATTGCGAAATGTATAAAATAATAATCACACCTTCTACTTGAAATATATATAATTTTCGACATAATGTATTAACATTAACTATATATAGTTTCACAAATGCCTAAAACTATAGTAAGAGTATGTTAAAAAAAAAAGAAGGAAATCAGTTATAAATCAAACTCTAATGAGAAATAAAATGCTATTAACAATTTTAAAAATAAGAATTTTTAATAATTTCCTTATTGAATATTTTTACTCTATGGAGTGACCAATAGTCGGTCATTCACTGTAGGTAAGATAGTGATAACTATACTATTCCACCTGTCGCGAATGAGCATGATGGCATATGTTGTGTCTACTATGTCATTATCAATATCGTGATTAAAAAAGAGTTTATGAAAGAAAATAAATAATAGCCAGTACTTTCATTTAACTAGACTGTAATCTAGTGGAGACATAAACAATGCTGTTAAGCTTGTTTACAGTAGTCTGTTAATCATCTTGCTGCCCTAATTTTACTGCTCCAGAAGACTTGTGATTAGCGTACGTTTAGTTGTGTACTACATCTGTTACGTTTTGGCAGTATAACAGTAAGCTTTATCAAATCTGTATAGATACATGACAACGTCTAATATTCTAGCGAAGAACTCATATTGTGAATTTAGAAGACGATTTTCGATGAACAGTTTAGGATTTTAAATAGAAGAAAACCTAATGATTTTTTCATGCAAGCATGACGCACTCTCGATACGACAGTGTATTCATGATCATGCTAATGTTTACTGCAGTATTTTCAGTAAATGCTAAGTTTCATAAGTCACATAGTGTACAGGTGAGTGTACAAATTAAGTATAATATATTGGTTTCGGAGCAAGGTTAGACACATATTTTATGAGTATGAGTACGTTAAACAAATAAATAAATATGAATTGTTGTTTTAGAAAAAATCAATTCACTTGCCAGAAACTAAATTTAATTTTAACGAATACTTGGAGTATCCTGACGATGAAAGAGAAAAGGGGCCACAACCTCCACAGTGGGACCAAAAGGGTAACCAGTTAGGAAATATACAGCTTTTACCTACTGGCGTACCTACAAATTTTCCAGATAAAACGGATCCAAGTGAGTGTTGCTCAAGTAACGGTAAGTATATACTGGAAATAGGTATTTAGTTTATTGAAACTCTTATTATTTCGTTATTAGATATTAGCTGGGATTCCAATTGGGCTTCCGATATAAATCTTGGACAAGTATCAGCAGTATCAATAGATCCCAATGGCAACATAGCGGTGTTTCACAGAGGAGATCGCATATGGGGATACAGTACATTTGACATTGAAAATAAATTCAATCCGAGAGATGGACCTGTACAACAGAATACTATAGTTTTACTGGATAAGACTGGAAAAGAGATATTAAAGTGGGGTAGTAATATGTTCTACTTACCACATGGACTGACTATTGACTCCCTTGGAAATTACTGGATCACCGACGTGGCAATGCATCAAGTATTCAAATTCGATGCAAAGGATATTGAGAATAATTTAGAAAAATTAAAGAATATGGAATCGACATCTAAAAGTGGATCTAGTGATAACAACAATAACGATGACCTGTTTCAAAACGGTATAATAAAACCATCATTAAGTTTGGGTAAAGCATTCGTACCCGGCAATGATAAAGAAAGATTTTGCAAGCCAACGGCAGTAGCTGTAAGAAATAATGGAGACTTTTTCGTCAGTGATGGTTACTGCAATTCAAGAATAATCAAGTTTAACAAAAATGGTGAACGAATTTTACAATGGGGACGTAAATGGGGAGTAGAAGGTATATCCATGAAGCAAATGCTTAGTCTCAAAAACTTTTATTTTTATTCTTAAAAATTATACGAAAACATTTCAGATCAAAAGTTCCAGTCGCTACCACCAAATGCATTTTATGTTCCCCACGCACTGGCAGTTGCTGAAGAACTTAATTATATACTTGTTGCCGATCGTGAAAATGGCCGTGTTTTATGTTTCTACGCAAACAATGGAACCTTTCACAAAGAATACAAACATCCTGCAATAGGAACAAAAATCTATAGCATTGCATATGCTCGTGAGAAGATTTATCTTATTAACGGTCCAGATGTAGCTGTTCTAAATAGTGTGCATATACGTGGCTTCGTACTAGACATTCATACTGGAAATATTATATCGCAATTCGTACCTGGGAAAGATCTGACTAGCCCCCACAATATAGCTGTGACAGAAGATGCTCATGAAATCTATATAGTGGAGCTGATTCCACACAAGATATATAGATTTCTTCAAGGTACTTCAAATAATTCTCTATTACATAATAGCACTATTATCATAAATTACTATGTAATAACTATAATGTTTCAGGTACAAACAGTACTGCATCATCATCAAAGACTAAAGTCTCGCAGTATGATAACTCTTCATCAGCATCTACTACAAGGCACGAGCCAGCACCTTTAACTGACATTTTTGTCCATGAAATTTCTAGTGGTGGTAACACAGCCGCAACATTAGTATTATCTCTTATCACAGCTGCTGTGGTTCTAATAGCCCTTTGTGTTGCAATAGCAGCCATAGTGGCACGCTGCAAAAAACGAGGTATATCATACACACAGAATGAATCTGCAGTAGAGTTCACAAAACTAGTCGAATAAAAAATTCACAAAAGCATGGATGGAACACCAGGCTTAACTTGCACTTACTGCTTAAACTTATTTTTAGTTTAATTTTTATCACACTTATTACTTCCAAGTAGAATATTGTGTGTTGTTTTTTCCTAATACTGTTAAGTCGTAATGCACAATATATATTTTTATATTTTTTTTTTAGATAGGTAATGCAATTACCTAAACGATCAAAGTAATGAACATTACTTTCTGACACTTTGCATATCTATTATTTGTATATAGAGTAGATCTATTATTTGTGGCTCATAGATACTTATATAAATCCTTCCGTTTTTCAATACTTGAAACTCATAACTGTAATAGAAAATTACCCAATTTCCTAAGGGGTCTCGAATAAGTTGTATGTATTTATTAATTTTTAGGAAAAAATGAGATTATCGCGATTTTTATTATTTTTCTTAAACGTCTACATCATCGAGTTTGTAATTAAAGCACAAGAAGTTATCGTCACATAGCATGTAATGCCTTGGATATATAATTGTGAAGATCGATTTTGCATGACCATACTCAATCATTTTTAGAGAATTTACACCTCGTATAATTTATTTATTATTTGCACTTGTCTCTTTATAATTCCTATCTATATTTTTACTGTTAGTATTATTATTTGTTGCAATTTTAAACAAAAAATACGCGTAATTACGTATTACACTTAATTTTCTTTATCCTGTCTCCTATTCCTGTATATGTACGTATATGTAATCCCTTGCTTTTCTGAAATTCTCTGTTATTTTGGCTCATGTATTTTAATTGTAGATTAAAATTGGGACATGATTATTTATTTATTACAATATGGTCACTGCGCGTTTATTTGCACATTTATCACGGATTGGAAGCTACTGTATATAGTGATACTAGATTTAAATATTCAGGTAAAACAGTAAGTGAGTATGTATAATAAGTAATTTTAAATCAACAAACAATCCGCTTCTTTTGTGCCCAAGCAAATTTATAGATTTTCGAAAAAGCTGATTTGGTTTTCTTAAACAGGATGCCTATTGACGGTGCGCAGAAGGATACGCTGGGAGGCAGAAAGACGCGAGAACTTCAAACTTTCGAATCTATTGGAGACCCGAAAGACAAAAGGCTTCAAATTTTTTGAAAAAAGACCAAACACTCGGGACTTTAGTAAACTGAATACTGAACCGGAAACATCTGAAGACGAGCATCCAGAAAATAGTTTGGCTAAAGTCATTTAAAACTAAAAAAACGCACAACCAAAATTGTCCACGTCATAGCGGCACAAACGCCATTGCGGAGGACATGCGAAATTTCGGAAACGTTTTTTGTCTTTTTTTTAACTGCATGAACTTTGCTTATTTTTGTTTCTTATGTCGCATTCGAAAAATCTATTCATCGATTAATTCAATCTGAGGACATATTTTAAGCTGTAAAACAATTAATCTCACGTATTATCCTTTGATACGCTTTATGATATATCTGATCCTTACTATTTTCATATGAGTACAGTTGTTAGTACGAAAGGCTGATTCCATGTACGCAATACATATCTTATAATCCAACGATTTTTTTGTTCTGATATTAAAAAAGAACGGAATTCAGTGGCTTTTCGTGTGAATTTGGATAATTGAACGCGCTTGAGTGTTACATCAGTGTACAAAGGGATCGAGGATGATGAGTTACCGGAAATGGAAGCAACAAATGTGAAAACAATGAACGAATGACCATGTCACTGGTTCGTGGAAAAACTGATGATTTCTTTATTCTAAATTTTAGCAGTAATTAATACTTCTTATCTCCTCAATCTCAAACGCATACTAATTAATCTTAAGTAGCTGATACAATAATTACTCTAATATAAGCCGTATAAGGTTACTTATCGAATGGAGGCCTCGTACTTTATAGAACAGTATTAATAATCTACATTTCTTTTCATTTTACCAGACGCACTTTATTGAAGTATGTATTCCAAATTCTTGGGCGAACCTTGTATTTTATCTGTCAATTATTTAGGACTCTGAAACCCGAGAACTTATAAACTAAGTTTCTACTTAGACTTTTCATTAATGTGGTACAAAAGCAGCGCCATTTTCTCCGAGGGAAACAATTTTCTACCGTTTTAAAAGAGTATGCGACAGATGTACGTTAATTAACCTTTAAATTGA
>JARPRG010000270.1:714063-741161 GCA_031001745.1 Hartigia nigra
ACGTGAGTAGCAATGAAGATCTTATATGTTTATTGTACGTATAGATATATTGAAGAGAAGTCTTTTTTTTTTTTCTTATTTTTCTGATAATACTGATAATTGGCAATTTATCGAGATTCTTTATTTATTTTTATTTTTTTCTCGAAAATCCTGTTGAATGAGGAGGTACATAGATATGTGTTATGTATACAGATAACAAAAAGGCGTAACTTCTCGAGATTTTGATAATGATTTATTTTACACACTTAGTTGACCTCTATACACAACTATACAACGATGGAAATTAAAATTTTTTTCTTTTACTTATCAATTCTCGCTAAAGCCGCTGACGGAAGTGATTCGTGACACGTGCGCGAATAACGACGATAATATAACTATACTCGGTATGCAACAGTCCCGGGACAAATGAGAGATGGGTGTCGCGTTTACCATTTTTCTTTATTTCTTTACTATCATAGAAAACAATGATTAAACTCAGAGACACTGCGAGGAGCTTGATATCGATCGCTTCATGAAAACGTTTACTTTTTTTTTTCTTTAGTAATGAAAGAAAAAGTACTCCGGAATCTCGAAAAATTCTTAATTCTCATAGTCGATGCACGAATAATTTAGTTTTGCTTTTTCTTTCAATCGAAACAAAAAAATCATCTTTGAACATAAAAGAGACTGTAAAAACGTGCTATGTCAATAGACGTAACGTGTAATATAAATTTTGAAAATCAATCGAAGCAGTAAGGAAATTGCGAATAATTGTTTTCAATTGGGGCGTGAAAAAAAAAAGTTTTTTTTTTTTTTTTTTTCACGAGCCACAAAGTCATCCGCATGAAAGCGATAATCGGGCGATGTTTAACAAAAAATCACCCTGCACCTATATTCTTGTTTGTACATTAAAAATCGTATACGTTTTTTTTTTTTGTAGTGATACACTGATAACTACCTAAAGTTAATTAAATTCTATGCGTTAATTTTATCTATAACTATTGTAAATTCGTAACTAGAATATTCAATTTCCTTCCTTCCGTTCGTGACCTCCCACACTATATTATGACATCTCGCGATTAAACAAATCATCGCCGTCGCCTCGATCGGCGCATATTTGCAATATCATGGCGGAGGGTTGACACTGGTAGAAAAAAAAAGGTCCCATCGCGCCGTCCGAAAATATCACAATGTCCAAGTATACTCGCGTTTTGTCCGTAATAATTATTATTGTTAATAATATACTTATGACATATTTATCACTACACGTATACCTTTATTTACAAAAAATCTTATGCTTCGCTGACAACAATAGAACGATCGATCTATAATTCGATATCATGTAAGATTATTTTGAGAAATGCAACACGATTACGTAACGCTAACCGATTTTCGATATCGACAGATCTTACGATGTTAATATGATAAACAGCGTCGCGACGTCCGATCGATTATTTCCTTTTATCATATCATAGTATCGATAATGGTTGTCGCAGTGTCATGTAGACATTTTTTTTCTCATCATTTTCTCTTCTCACCCTTCCCTCTCCCCTCTATTTACAATCTTCACTTACATTACGCAAATGACTTTTCTTCGTATACTTCCGGTTTCAGATGCTTGTCAGCAATCTTATGGAGCCGACTATGCAGCGCGAGTGACTCAACGAAGTAAATATTTAATTTTCTCCAGTAAAATCGACTTCAATCACACCATACTCATCTCAAAGTCTTCGCTCAGATAATTTTCATGGATACAGACAATTGCGAGAGATGATAATAAAAAAAAGTCCAGCATCAATAACACAGACGAATTTCACGATCCATAGGATAATTTACAATGTAATGTTGATAAATTACACTGGAGTTTTCTGTTTTCCTCTGACTAGTAAGAAGCCTAACGCACGAATCCGTCCAAGAGTTCAAACTGGCGAGTGAACGTAAAAAAAAAAATATGTCCAGCTACTCCCGTTAGCTATCACTGTTCCTAACAAAAATATTCATCCAGCAACTTTCTGCATGTACGTACGAGAAGGCGCTGGAGCAATTATCCTGCAAACAGGATACTAATAATACATTAATGATTTCCAGTACTGGAGGCACCCAAAACTAAACCCTCGTTCACTGTCAGGACATCACTGTCTCATTGGTCTTCCTGAAGAACATACACGGGTTCGGATCCGCAACACAGACCCGGAAGACACCGTCGCGTACCCAGCATCCCACCCGAAGATGGATGCTGTGCGAAATCTCTCTCTCGCCATTAATCCACATTATCGAGCATCAGGAAGCAGAATTGGTCAGCGTGGCGGATGATCGCGTAAACTCCAAGGGACACTCAGTAGACGGAACTGTACTCTAGGTCGTGAGAGTATTGAGGTGGTCCAGGTGGCGGTGGAGGTGGTGGTTGAGGGCTGTACTGCTGAGATGCATCGGAAGCACGACGTCTGAGCGCCGCGATGCTGTGAGCTCCTCTCCAGTCCGAAGCTTCGCCGTTTCCATCCGTCCCGACGCAGGAGACTCCACCGCCGGAAACGGCACCCGGTGAGCCCTGGCCGCAATTTAATCCTGATCCCAGACTGCTACCCTGACCGCCGCCAACGGAAGAACCACCAGGAGGCGAACCACGGGACGCCGACACATGAACACCCCCTGCATATAAAAGAGACATTAAAGAGACATCAGACTGGTAATTGCATGCTTGGCTTATACGAAGATTTTGGTGTCTTAAAAAAAAAAAAAACAAGCTTTTTAGTACAAAAAGGGGTTCGCTTTTAGGTTAGAGTTTCCTGTAATCCAGGCAATTTACACGTGCGATATCGCAGGTGCAGAGGATCGCCTGTCTTGGTGGGCCCAACCGAGGACGTCAATACGGTAGGCAGGGCTTACGAAGTGCGTCCGAGGCTACTGGATGTCGTAAACTCATTCCCATCCTGGTCACGACGTTGGTGGCCTCTTGGTTAGGTTCTACGTTTAAGTTCCTTTTACGATATCCATCGCCATATCGGGCCGCTGTTTACCCAGGATAAAAGTCTTCCTGAGAAGTACGCGAAAAGGTTTACACCAAATGGATAAAGGGAGTCCTATAATCTATCCTTGTTTGGTATCCGCATACTTGAATATAATGGAACGGCATTTCGAAAGAAGACAAAAATCGTGATATAACCTCAAAGGAATTATTTCACCAAAATATTATATATGACTGTTAACGAAATGTACTTTTCTTATGATTTACTAATGATCTGGTACAACTTGTATAGATACTTACGTTACATGAATATAACTTTTGTGTAGACATTAAGAGTGGAGAGCATAGCGGTCAATAAATCGGGCATTTTGAAATGTGTTAATTTACACCTCATAGAGTCTTGTTTGCGACGACGGAGGGCAGCACAATTGGTGTGGAACCGACCGAACCATCGCATTCCGAAAGTGTTAATCATCATTGAAAACCAAAAAATAAGCCTCGCTCTAAAAGCTGTTTGCCCGATGTGTTACCGCCGCGTAAAGGCGGGTACTGCAAACCAACGACCAACTACTGCCTCTTCGTCTCACCCACCGTCACTCTTCGATCCTCAGCTGTATTACCGCTTCGCGAGAGACAGTTGTAACACGGCGAGGGGCATATTTTTAAGTAACGCAGCCAAGAAGCTTCACTGGTGATAATGTATGGTAATTGACACGGTGCGCGCGCGTTACGTATCTCGGTACATATAATAAGTTTCTGGTTGTGAAATTGTAGTAACGCGTCTAAAGTCTCCGCTACGGTTTCTCCGAGCGGATCAATTAGTGTTCGACAGGGGTGAAAAGCCTTGGGCATGAATTACTTGCACAGTTTTCACTAGCGCAGACTGTGATCTTTCAAATAGTCCCAATTCAATACAAGCTAAATAATTTGCCTTCATAAGTCACGGTATCCATCGAAATAAATAGCTTCAAGATAAGTTTCGATATTTCTTTTTGCATTTTGCATAAGTAAAAACGTATAGGACGCGTTATTCAAAATTTCTTAGACACGAATAATGGACGTAACCGTATACAGTTATGTATGTTAAAGAAAAAAAAAAAAATGTTCACCATTTTTTCTTTCAATTTTTTTTCAGACAAAAAACAAGATTCGTAAAATTTCGCCATATTTTCACGACAGTACCCATGAGGATTGTCAATGAATTTTGCTGCTTCGACGTGCACAAGGTGAATCCGGTTCCACACGAAGTGCATCTCAACGGAGACAGACTGTGCATCAGGACGTAATGGTAAACACACAGTGAAAGATCTCGCACCTAGGTGCGACCACCTTGAGGTCTGCCTGCGTAAACACAAGAATGAAGTTTATGTTTCTGTCTCAAATTCCTTGTGGGCAGAGAGTGACGAGAAAGTCCAAGGAGAAGGAGAGGCTGCAGGTACCTCAGAACGTTCGCTCACCCTTTAGGATCATGTCGAGGGATCCTGGTGAGCTTCCTTTCACAAAAATCATGTACAAATAGAGAATTCAGAATTTTATGATTGCCCTTCAGAGAAATCATACTCTATAAATATACAGGTCGTACCAGAATCCAAGAGTAAACATTCCTACGATTAAAAATGAGGAAGCCACCAAAGACTCACCAAGAGAATTCAAGCCATAGCTAGCTTGATAGACAGACTGGGATGGACTGCTGATTGGTAAACCGGAATTACTGAGTCCCAAGCTGGTACCGAGACTTCCGGAACTTTGTTGTCCAAGTTGACCCAAACTCTGTCCAAAACCACCCATGCCCATGCCACCCTGACTCAGCTGACTAAGACCTGAGGTAATAAATAAACATAGCTTAATACACTTTCATGAAATTATATAATACAATATAAATGATGACAGCATTAAAGACCAACCTGGACCCATACCCCATCGATCGGTGGGAGCATGAAACATCCCAGCAGCTCCACAAAGCTCAGAGCTCATAGCTCCAAAGGGTGGTAAACCGTGAGAGGGTAACAGAGCACCTGGTGATCTAAATACATTGGTAGTCTTTTTGCGTTTCTTCCATTTGGCACGTCGATTTTGAAACCACACCTAAAATGTAATTTATACATCCTTACGTTTAGTCGTCAAAGCTGAGAGTCAAGAAAATATTGCATATAAACCCAGAAGAGGGTATAGTCAACGATATCCTGGTGGGGTCGCGCAAGGATAGCAATGAAGAATCAAAATCAGTAGACTCTTATAGGGTACGAATGGGGTGTTCTTTGACGTTACAACAATATCTTCGAACCCCAACGGCAGTAGCTATTAGCCAACGTTATGAGCTGTTGATTCTGGCCACGTAGTGGCCCCTAAGCTGCGAGGTCCCGGGGACTTGATTTATTGATATCGCATGCAAAGCCCGTCCGTGTTCTCCGATATACCCAGGGCTTGTAGCCTAGAGTCCCTTTCCTGCTTCGCGGTGGGCGCCATAGCCCATTTCATATGTGCCCATAAATTAGTACTTTAGCATTAGCGTGCGGGTAGCGCACGCGTTCTCGCGATCCAAACACCGTATACCCCGACGGCCTTCTACCTCCTACAGTATACAGGGATTATACGAATCTAATTGGATATATGGGATTTGCAGGTTACACTCCGCATCAGGGTATCCTGTTCTGCTACCGTCGGCAAGAATCGTCATGTTCCTGCAGAAGCTACCGTACCAAGAGTCAAACTCCCGTGTAGAAAATGACAAAGATTTTGTTCAACAAGAAATAAATTGCGGGAGGATAAATATTTTCTTTTGAATTAATTAGTTGTTCATATTTATATAGGGGGTGGAACGCAAGCTATCGTCTCCCTCAAAGTCTCCCTTTGGTTTGTCTCTTGAAAGGATTTATTCAAGACTTGTTTAAAATGCCAATAACCATATTACTATGGCGAATACGGAGGATCCAATAAAGAAGAAACTACCCTTAGAATAGAGGGCGTGCCGGTAGGCACCATCTTCACGATCCCTTGACTTGCCTCAGCTTCACCTTTAACCCCTGACTTGTCCCTTCCTTTCTTCCCTTCGCTTTAGCAGCAGCTACCTTGAAAGCGACGTAGCTTGTATACGATATGCTCTGTCTCCCTTTTGCAACCCTCTTTTACTCGTGCTACCATCCCCTTTCGCATCCCCTTGAACCCCGCCGGCGAGTCAAGCGCGCCTTCCACACCCCCGACGCCATTCAACCCCCCTCAGCCACGTCTTCTACCCTATGGGTGTGGTTGCACCGATTTCATGCTAGAGCTACGGCTAAAAGCCCGTGGATAATTCGTACTTACACGCTTGGTAAAAAAAAAAAATGAAAAGAAAAACCAAGAAACGTGACCAGCAGGGGTGAACATCCCTGATAACTCGTGAAGCTTAGAAATTCTTAGTCTATTGCAAAGGTATATTTTCTAGTGTTTTTAATACGACACTTTAAAAAGCTTCATTTAATTTTGATAATAAGGTTTAAAATTATTCTGATCCAGCGCATTAAATACATTCAATGGTCCGACTTGGATCCTGAGTACGTGGTTGAAGTATTACAAAGTCATCCTGACTAATTAATCCGTGGAGCAGCTTGTTCAGCTTAAACAAGGTATATTCGTCAGGATCGGTCACGAAAAGTACAGTAGGGCATACGAATGATCGGATTAAAAGGGTAAGCCACGTGCAAAGTGATCGTAGCAACTGTTAAACCGGTAAGCAAAGGATCATACCGATCAGAACACACCTTTCGATGACTAAGACCAGTTAGAAAGTGGCGCATGATCATCGTTCGGCTGGTCAATTAGGCGAGTTGCTTTTTAAAAATTGATCAATCACCGCAGGATATGGATGGGGGCGCGTGCGCCAAGGCAGCTGTCCATCCAACCACCTGGAGAAGAAGGATCACGCCAAGAGTATGAATGAGGGTTATTTAGCCACCTCTAAGGAATTTTTATCAGATTTTACCTCATCGAACGTGGTCAAGGTAAAGTTCCAGTCAATTATTATAGAATTGAATGTAGGTAAAGCTTAGGGTAAAAATCGTTTCTTGGTATTCCTTGGTACCACTGATGTTAGGGTTGGCCCCGTAGAGGGTGCAAAGGTCGAATTCCAAGAGCGACAAATATTTGAAGGTGACGAGACTTTTCTATTTGTTTTCAGCAATCTTGGATAGCTTAGTCTAACTTGGCGAAAAAAACCCTTGAGCCCTTGGGGTCCTAAGAGATGACGGCAAAGAGTGAGGTTCCAGCTTCAGGGACGGATGATGGTTTGAGGTTAGGGTGAAACTGAGGAAGGTGAAACCTCGTAAAGGGTGTTTGAACGGGTGCTGATATAAATTGAGCTTCACCATCAAGGCAAGCGGCTGGGATCTGCCAGAGACCCTAAGATATATCAGAGTAGCTTTCAGCTGCACCATTGAAAAATTGCTTGGCCAAGTTTTTGGTGATAGAGAAAAATAAAATATCTGACCTTCCACTAAAAGGACTTTGGAGAAAGAGAGATGCAGGATGAAGGTAAAAAGAAAAAAATCAATTTTCATAAAGACACTGAAAATCGTTGAAAAGCATTGTCGTCGGCATCGTCGCATCCTGTATATTTGTGTTCTCTGATACCTTATAATGGATATTTAAAACGATCGAATGGGCCATAGCTTTTTATTCGAAAATACCATTCTGATGCAATAAATTAATTTAAAAGCAGTGGACGTTTAAAATTGGTATTAATGGGTTCCGTTAAGCGCTAGTGTCAAGTGTCAACGGAGACGTTCAAATATAGCTGATTTTGTTTCTAATGCTAGACACTTTAACCCCAGACTTTTATGCTACTCCATTTTAACGTCATTACTCAGTCATGATCATGCCTGTGATGAAAAGTCAATAAAAAAAAAAAAAAGAATAAATAACAATAGCGAGGAAGACAGTAGCCTAGACTTTTCTCTTGTCGCTGAGAACTTTAATGAAAATAAATATTGTATAAACTTGCAGGGTGTGCATCAGACCTGATTGATGATGGCGGTCGGGATCCTGTCCGAGGGTGGCAAGACACATTACCCGGACCACCCGTTGCTCTGGTTTAGTTACGTGGGTAAGAGAGAAAGGACAGATAGAAAGGCAAAAACAACAAGACGACCAAAGAGAGAGAATTCTAATTAGTTGAGCCATTAGTGCAACATACTGAATTTTGCGTATTTAATGGATTTAAAATTAAGGAATACATCTAATTAAAGAAAAAGTCCAAAATCCATATCCTTCATTAAAAAAACCATGCTCTACCTAGTGATGATCTTTGGATTAATTACGAAAGAGGTAAACAAAAACATCTTCATACCAGGTTCTTTGATTAGATCACGAATGTGGCATTACGCGATTATTGCGCAATATTTAAGAGGTCCATTTTGACACGGCTTTACGATCTTTAATCTCATTCTCTTAATCCATGTATAGAACATACTAGAGGCAACCCGCAAAATCACCCTTAGATCAGTTTCGTTGATACACCCCTAAAGTCTGCACCACTACCTTGAATGATAATCAAAAATCATCTATGGGAAGGGACGATGATGATCCAAATAATGAAGGTAAAAATATTTCTATACAATTGGTACCCCATATATTATCCATACGACATTCGTAAGCCTATAAGGGTATTATTTTAACCACTCTTTTCTTCTATTATTTTTTCTATTAAGATCACACAGAATCCAGACAGCTACCAAGATGATCCTCTCCTTTTATATAATAAAACCAGGATACGTGTATCCATGTGTAAAACCGTGAATCCAGCGATAAAATGTCTTGCTGGATGTTTGGCATGCAGAGCCCTCGTAAACTTGATCCGTTCAGAGTTTTATTATTATTTCACACGCGCAATATCGTCGGCTTAAGCAAGACCCGCCGTTAAATTAGCTAAAACTACCCTTTTAAGTTTTACACACGTACCCCATTCGAATTAGGCTGCATGAAGTGTGAGATTTGATTTAAATAAAAAATAAAAGGTGTAAAATGTCTCAAGGTCAATTAAAATTGTTTAAATTCATTAGGTCAACGAACTTTATTAAACAAATAAATAATTTCGCAATAAAATAGTTTTGACAGTCTTCAAAGTCATTCTATACCTTTTGGTTTTGATGGTGAGAGATATCCTAACGAAATGGGCGTTAGATGATGCACCCTAGGGAACCCCTAGTAACACCGTTTATCCATTGAGAACCCTATTCCCTTGTCGGGCACCATCCCCTACGAGTCCATCCTGACTGCCGGAGGCAGGCTGCGCGTTATACTCGTTATATTTTATTCGTCCGGCGACACGTAAGAGCTAATATCATGGGCTATGCATATTTATACCACATTAAAAATCACCCTCCCTTAAAATGCATAGGTCGCTGCATAGCTGAAGCTTGTTGAACCTCAGATGAATTCTAACCTTAAGTCCTTTGGTATTTTTCTGCGAAGCATCTTTATCGTTATCCCAAATATTCTGATACAGATTCTAAATACAAGAATTTTCGTTCGGATCGAATTAAAGATTATCGTTTAATACTTGATTTAGTACGATTGTCTATATTGTGTAAAATATTATTTTTAACGCACTTGAAATTTTTCAATGTTTCAGTATTTACCTGATAATGTATTATTGGCTAGTGTCGACGAAGCTTCTCGAAGATAGCCAATAACGAACTACATTTACTCTGGAAGCAGTCACTTATTTATCCCCAAGGAATAAGGAATGACATTCGCCATTCGTTCGTATCCCATGGGATGCACTTTGAAAGCAATACTTGGTACGCGTTGCGATTCTCAAATCCCATCGCATATGTGACTTTTAGCCCCTGTTTATTGGGGCGGTTTTGCGGATTTTCGACTGATATCGAGGTTGGTAAAATTCGCCACGAGTTACGTGCGGGTGAATTGTGAATTTTTGGAAAATTAAAAAAAAAAGTAGAGAGGAGCAATGACCCGGAGGATTGCTCGCTCCTGTGTGCTGTTAGCAGGTTGCGCAGGGAGGACAAAAATAGGGAATGATGGGAAAAATGGCAGAGACAGGAAAAGATCGTATCCCATCGACGTAAAGGTCGTAGCCCATAAAATTCCGGCAGTAGTAATCGAAAGGACCCTTCAAGCCTAGAAACGAGCAGTTACCTGGGGGTAGTTAAGTTAAACGCCAGTTAGCAGACGCTAACAGCCGGCGCTATGGGTTCTATTCTGTGGACGATTGCAGTTTTAATCGCCTCTTCATTATGATTAAATTTAAATCGGCTGTATGCAGTCTAATAAAGTTCAATCGGATGGACGAAACAGAAAATGTGAATTCGTGGATTAAACTGAGTATAATTAAAAGCGCTAAAGGCTGGATAGGCATTAGATAACAAAGTGTCGAAATCGTAATTAAAGCAGAGATATAAAAAGCTTTAGCTTTTAACAGCATCCGACGGCAATGACCTTTCGCTTGTTATCAATGCTCCAATGACTTCATTAAAAAAAAAATAAAATAAATAATCGTCAAGAATTATATAAAAATTTGGATTTCTTAATCATTCAGATTTAAATTCCAATTCAATATACAAATAACAGAATCTTTAATCGAAAAGACATAATATTGAGTAAGAGCAATGAATAATTTTCATATATTTTATCAGAAGAACAGATCGGATAGTTTCATCACTATCGTTAATATCGGCATAATTAAAAATTCATATAATTATTATTAATCGATCAATTATCGTACAATTTGTTTAGAAGATATTGAAAGATGTCGGAGCTGATTTATTTATTTTAATTTATGTTCAAAAGTCATACGCTTTTAACCACATCCCCCTCTCTTATACTCCCAACGTTGAACCTCCTTCCCACCCCCCACCATTCGAAATATTCATGGCACCGCCATAGCAAGTCAAGAAATCTTTGATAGCGACGCTCGATAGCACGGCGACGCTCAGCGCCGGCGCCTTCCTCGCAGCCCTCATTGGTGACTGAAACCCTCTGCGCGTCTACTCGCTATACCGTTCCCTTGGAAACGCTCCGTTCGCTTCGATATCAGCCCTCGTCCACGCAAAACCTTCTTTCAATTAAGGATACCAGTTCTCCCTCTTCAACTTTTATCCATGTTTCTTTCCACTTTTATCCTCTCCGCCATATTCGTCCCACCGTCCGTTCTTCCATACACTCAAAATGTAATGTACCATCTGCAGGATCGTAAGAACCGTAGCAGAAACAAAGAGAAATTCCGAATTCCTGGCATTAATTGATTTTAAGATACAATCTAAAATCAATTGATCGAATTCTTATTTGGATTCGAAGTGAAGACTGTTATTTTGTGGATTATTTCGAGAAACTATTTTTTTTGTTTTCTTAGGAGAAGCTTACGAATTATTTGTCTTTTTTTTCGGTGGGATATTATGACGGTTTAATTTATTTTCTATGGTGTATCGTCAATAACTCTTTATGGAGATATCATGAGGATTCTCATTGTCAGTTGTATTCGCAAGTGCGCGAGACTATTTGATATGCAGAGGGCGACACGGCTTGACTGACGCTTCAAGTTGCGAATAAAAATTTCATGAAATTCTATTAGCTCCGTTTTTCTCGACGTGCCCCGAAGACTTAAAAAAGCTGCTGGCTGATGGGGGCCGAGGGAAAAAGAAAAAGGTTACTGTGAAATGGACTGTCAAGATCGTTGCGGCTTATGAATTCAGCTCTTCTTATATCTGTGTATCTAACTTAAAAAATTGTAATGAACATTGAAAATTCAACTGTAATTCTACAGTAAAAAATACTTTTAAAAAACTTTTGCAATAGTCTGCCTACTTGATAGGTTGAAATAAAATTTATATTTCCCGCCATAATATGAATGTCACCTCACGCGAAACTCTGGCTTGGAAATAAAAACGTGGAGTCTAGCAGAACAAAGTTTGGCAATAAATGATAAATTCCATAATTATTTATGCAAAAATCGATAAATTTTATTTCAGTTAACTTCTCTGCATATTATTGAAATCGTTTCATATCCTCTGATGCTCCAGTTACGTCAAAAATTCCAAGTATTCAACGTTAACCTACAAATAATTCCGTATATTTTATGCGATCGTTTCAAAATTTCATTTTTACTTTCCACAGCGTCGGGCATAGAGCTACCCGTCAAAGAACCAAAATCAGTGAAGCAAAATTATGTAACGGAATGTTGCGGTCTTGCGGTGGTGATACAGCGGCCACGAGACCCAGGAAAATTCGAGCCCCCACAGGGCGAGGGCTTAGCAACTCCAAGTTTCGGTTTAATCCGAAAAGCCGCATTAGGCCCAAGTAATTGATTCTAAGACAGCTTTGATACAGCTAAAATCCCTAGAAAGACATTACCATATCGCCAAGATGGTGAAAAGTACGCAAAATTAACTAATGTCCAATAAGCTTCACATAACCTTCCAATTTTTAGGTTAATTTTCAATACTTCATCAATAATCTATAAAAACCTTCACGCAATAAGTTTGCCAAGATCGTAGACTACGTCGCGACAATAAATCACTAGTAAAATCTAGGAAAAAAAACTAACCTGGACTCTGCTCTCCGTAAGTCCAATTCTCATGGCGATCTCTTCCCTGAGGAAGATGTCCGGGTAGTGAGTTTTACTGAAACACCTCTCCAGTTCGTTAAGCTGTGCCGGCGTGAATCGTGTCCGATGACGTTTCTGTTTAGCCGGTTTGTCATCGCCCTGACCAATGGCGCCGGCACTCCCTTTGAACAAGAAAAACCAAAGGTAAAGATAAAGTCAAAAGAAAATCAGCAAAATAAAGTAAAGCCAATAAAAACTATACAATTTGAATAATAAAAAAAAATCTCACATTTAACCATTTAAATATAACAAGTCAAAAACTGTCAAATCATAATACGAAAATGAATAAAGTTTCAATTAACACTTTATAATACAAACAACTTGATTACACTACCAAGTGAACAATTAAATATCAATGATTAATTTAATAATTAAGACCTACCTGTACCAGGCATGGTCATGATCAATTCCTGATGAAGCGTGAGTCCTCCGCCACCGGATAATCCACTTCCTAAATTCACCCCCAGGACTCCGTCCAATTTCTCGTGTCGCTTCAGATCGTGCGCATGAAGGTCCTTCGCTCCTGTCAATATAAAGATACGTACTTTTATATTATTCTTTATATACAGCACACGTATCCTTCTTCCTTGGCTCCCTCTCTGTCTCTCTCACTGTCTCTCCTGATCATACCACCGGTCCCTTACGTTCTATGCAGTTTAAATTTGTATAGGAGCAGAAGCTGGACAACCGGTGGCGAGGGGAACACGGGCCACTTAGCAGGAAGGTGTGAGAATCGTCACCGGCCTCCGCTTCTAGGCAAGCAAATACATATCTGCGAGGATTGAGCGCGTGTGCACCAAAACTGTTACGTTAATGTGCGTCGCGATGCTGTTACCCATACTGTTCCTGTTCCGTGTGTATGAATAGAGGGAGGTGCCGATTTGAGACGATATCGCCAGGACGCTCCGTAACGTTTTGTCAAAGACACTTACGTAATGAACTACATTTTTTAAGGTTATGTTCAACACGCTTTATGGCTGAATATGATTCCTTTTACGTTACCACGGTTCTTGCTTCTTAAGGTGAGTATTAATTTAAAGGCTTGGATGTAATTATTGATAAGGCAATTTTGAGGTTAGGTGTGGTCGATATTTGCAAGAGGATTATTTTCATGATTTCTTACTTTTGGACCACCGTGCACGTAGGAGTTCACTCAATAGAGGATACTGTATGAATGAACTTTACGACTGGTCTTTATTTCTGTTTTATTTTCACAGCTCCTAATGGTTTTATTTCGATTTTATTGGAAGAGGCACCGAACGTTTACGAGGCCTCCTGGAAATTCGGCAGGTTTCTTTGATCTAACGGTCAGCGTGGAGTTCATCTTCTTGTAAGATTTTGGATGTTGTTATGGACCATGGCTTTGGTCTACGGATGTACGTAGTAGGTATTCATCGGCATCCCTTTTTTTTATCCTTTTATATTTCTCCTTTAAACATTTTTCTTACGTGTCTCGCAGTAGCACTCGGAAGCAACTTTCAGTCTCTGTATCGTGTGTGCTTTTGGGTCTCGACTCAAACAAAAGAATCACCGACAAAACATCCTCGTTCCGTGCGCTTGTTTAAGTAGCCACCACGAATGCTAATTAGTAAAGGATCTTGACGTCATATTATTATTGTATATATTCCATGGATCATTTCCTTAGTGGTATGAATTTTATTGTTATTCCTTTTTTTTCCACGTTTTTAAGTACTTTATTAAATAATCCAACCGTCGGCATTAGCTGTTGTAGCATGTAGCATGTAGCATTGACTACCCGATTCAACGAATAATTTTATATTATATAACAAAAACAATTGCCTGACACGGAATACCTTAATTCTCAATTATTTAAATAATTAGGAAAAACATTTTTTTTGTTTAGCTAAATACAAAGAAAAGACATGCTTGTCCTAGGAGAATGAGAACAGATGAGAATGTAAGAATAAGGTATTGTTTTAATTTTTGGAAATGTTATATATAAATTTATGACCAATTTTTAAGTGCGTATATTCCAAATTCATTACACTGATATGAAGTGTTAACAAATATTGTGGTGTCACGTTAATTTATAACTAGGTATTAAACTTACAATGTCTATTGGCTATTAAATTCTTGTCATTTTTAATGCTACTGATTTTAATAATATTATTTTCTCATATGCGTTCACATTCGACGCACCATTGATGAATAGCCCGTTTACACGGAGTGCGACAGGTACATCCCAACTCACTAATTCGTTCCTTAACTTCTCGCCTAATTTAATTTGAACTAAGGTAATTATGGCAATCAGACCCGAGAGGCTGTTCCCATTGAAGGGAGAACCCAAACAAAAACGACACGTGCTCTGTCAATTGAGTATTTCTTCCTTTTCTTTTTCCTACAAATATCTTTCTGGCGTCATTTCCTGCAACATTGATATATCTTAATGCTCTGAAGAAAGGCACGGTATCTTATGGGACATCGTTGACGTACACATGTATTCCATAGATACACGGCCTTATGATACAAGATTTTAGTGATTGGATTATTAATAAAATCGATAACATGCTGTGTCAGAGAAAGGCAAAAAAAATTGGATGCAGCCGGCTGATTTAATTTCACACACTCACTCTTTTCATCCCATGAATTTCGATGGATTTAGATGATGGATGTTTGCCCAGTTACATTTCACGATTCAATTTTGACGGTATTTTCCTTGCTTTTTTTTTGTTTTTCTTTCCATTTTTAACGTGTTTTATATCCAGGTCAATCTGTTATCTTGGATATTATTTTTATGAATATGTATTTGGGCATTTGTTCAAGGTTTAACTATTGTTAAATTTGTTTTGTTAGTCATTTGAGGATATACTATACAAATAATTAAGTACTGGTATTATTGTGGATAGGTTTGTTTTACCTGCCAGCAATTATCTTAACGATAACTGGATAATTAAATAATTTCGGCGATACTCTAGATCTTGACATTTTTTCATTTGTATAACGCGACTATATTGTTTTTCATTATTGTATACCGACAGTGTTAGCTTAGATTTTAGAATGGCTACCGAAGAGAATACGTAAGGAGATTTGAATGCATGCAGACATGTGCGTCGGTGGCATCTACTTATTTTTCCAGTCACAAATGTTCTCCAAACATCATCGAAATGCATAACCAAAACATGATCCAATGCTTGAATTTGGTTTGCAATTTGCCCTGAGGATGATGGAATAAATTAATTCCAATTAAGATAACGGCACTAGGTCCTCATCAAGCTTAGAAAATTCTAATATACCACAGAAATTCCATACCATTCTAAACGACTGCCGTCGCACGCCATTTTCTCAAACTCTCCATATTAGAAACAGGTAGGACAAAAAGACAAGAATAAAAAGAAAGGCAATCATCGCGCTTTATCATTAATAAAAATGATTTTGAAAAATGATTAACTGACATTTCCTTTAATCAAAAAACTCTCTTATAAAACTCTCGAATAGAAAAGAATTCCTCGAATTTAAATAAAAAATAAAACCGCCAAAAAATTGTCTACAAAAAATCAATATCACCCCTTAAAAACTATCCATGTCAAATATGTTTTAAAAAAATTTCCAAAATACAGTCACTATCAAAACTTACCGGAAATCCCATGTACGGATCCGCCGGCGGAGATATTGTTGAGCATGCCTCCCCAGGAGCAAAACTCCTGCACAACTCGCGTACCTCTATGTTCAATTTTCACACTTTTATCTCCAGGCACCGAACAGTCTATAGAATTCCTCGCGATCTCCAGGTAACGTCGGTACGACGAGGATTTAAACCCCGTTACCGAGAAACGGCCCGTACCTTTGGAAGGCAAACAGCAAACTGTCCGGCTGCCATATCCAAACTCCCCACCATTTGCGTCTCTATCTCTCTCCACTCCACCCTACCTTTCCCGTCACCTTTATTCTATCTCACTTATCCACTCTCTTCGGCAACCTTTCACGTCCTACTCCCACTCGTTACGTCTGCCACTGACTGTAGTTTCCACTCTGTCTGACAGTATGGCTACCTCTATCGCTCCCGCTGTATATCTATCTATATATATTTACAGATATATATATATATATATATATATATATATATATATATATATAACTTGGCTGGCTGGCATATAGGCTGGCATTCTACTCCCCCGTATAGAGCTCGTGGGCGTGATATTAAATTGCTCCTATCCTTCAGGTTCAGTGCTCACCAGGAGCGTAGCTATTCGAGTGGACTGTTTTCCATGTGACTATATTATACCCGTATAAATACCTAGCGTTTTCAGCAAAATGAGTGATACGCTTCTTTTTGTTTTGCCAAAGGGAACATCTTTCTAATTTTTTTTTTTCTTTTGATACAGACTCAACAAATCACATTCTTGAATTTTAGGTACAAGACGAAAGTAGAGGAATGAAGTATTTTGGATATTTTTTTTAAATGTACACAAAAATTTTAACCCATGCACGGGGTAAGGTACCTTTCATTTATTTAATTAATCTAGCGATTATGAGGTAATTCTGTTTTTTTTGCGTGTATATAATTGTCAATTATTCTACTTTATATATACATATATATCTAAACCACTTGTCTTTCTATTTTGACGAATGGACTCAGATAAAAACATAAGACCATTAATATAAAATAAAATTTCATAACAAAGACCGTCATTAGCAATCAAGAATTACAATACCCAAAAAAAAGAGGATGAGAAAGTAACATCATAAAAAGAAAGGCTGAACAACCACGAACAAGAAAGCAATGTAACAATGCGTTAAATGTAACGAAAAATAAAAAAAAAATTTATTTTTTACATAATCAAATCAACAATAATGACGTCATTTAAATTGATATAATTATCCAGTAAAATTAAAGCACCTACCGGTTCTCTTGAAAAGCCTAATCAATAATATTATTCACAGAACTGGTATATCAATGATTATACAACTGCAATGACTATACCAAGATGCAAATATAGTCATCAGGCTACTCCGCTATCCAGAAAGACAGCAATATAACCATCCAGCAACCAGCAAGCACCCAGGGTTGTCCATATCCAAGGGAAGCCCAGCTATCTCTTCGTTGCGGTAGGCGTAACTTCTGCGGATGCCGCTCCAATGAGCGGATAGCCCGCCTCCGGATACCCCACTAGATTCACCAGCGGAGATTTATTGAAATTTTATTTTTATGGACGGTGGAGCACGGGCTGCTCGTCGTAGGAGGGTTGCGATGTGGGACGCCAGAGGGTATAGAGGATGGCGTAGGGATCCTACAGTGTATAGTATAGTGATACAAGTAGTAGCGGTAGAAGTACATATAAGAGGAAGAGAAGAAGAAGGCGGAAGGATGTGCGAGGGCAATGAGGGTAGTAAAGGTAAAATAAGGATGGCGAAGGTACGGAGAAAACGGACTGGAGTTAAAAGTGGAAAGAAATCTGCGAAGGGTGAGGTACCCTCAGGATACGGTAGAACATAGAGCAAGAGAAGCTATAAAGGAGAGATTTCTTTTTTTGTCCTCCCTCCACCTTTCTTTTTTACTCCTCTTCATTTTTCTTTTTTTTTTATACTTGTTTTATTCCCAACGTCCTTTTAATTCAATAGATACCATTTTCCACGACCTTCGTCATTCTTGGTGATACTGTCTTTTTGTGATATATATATATATATATATATTTTGTTGTAGATAAGAAAAGATCACGGATACTTGATTAATAAAGATCATACTGGATAGTCCTCTTACTTTTTTGTATGTGACAATATTGTTATACATTCTTCTCAATATGGTTGATTGAATACCAGTATTCTGAAAGACCCTTTTACGGATCGATAATGGTATAACGTAGTTTCGCGTAAACGCGTTTTAATGGTAGTCGTCGGTGAGTATAAAAGACTCGACGAGACCAGAATGCCTGATACAAAGTCAAAGAAATTTAATAAACACGAGGGAAATGGCATCGTTGGGAAGGCAGCTATATAGAAATTCCTTTGCTAATTTGCAAGAAAATTTTCATCCGACGATGGGAAAAGTAACTGTTTGGTGATGAACGATGTGTAAAAGGAAATATACAGGGAGAAGATGCAAGCGTGTCCTTTGACTAAATGAGAAACATGTGGTTATATATGCGACGAATTATAAGTGACTGATGTAGATTTAATTTAAGAAATGCTATCAATGAATTATCATTAACTAATATTTTGGATATTTTAATGAAATACCTACAATGTACAATGACAATACGAATATCGTATGCAATTCTTCGTCAAGGAATTTACAAAGAATCGATTGATCCGAATCTAAATTAAAAATGGTAGAAAAGTTGTGCATTTAACTAGTCAAAAAAATTAGATCATACGTATAAACCTATATGTTATCTATCGACCTACCATCTGAAATGTCTACTCTATGTGCGCCTGCTAGTGATCGATTTTGAACGAACGAGACGAGCTGTAGCAAATTGACAATATGTCGAATGCAGCCAGTCGATGCCCCTGGCTAAAACTACCCTTCCAAATAATTAAACTATAGTTGAATTCGCTATGACGAATATAGAGAGTAAAGTGAGTCAATAATCTTATTGTCATAGTGAACACGGATGAATACAATAGATAAATTAAATTATAGTTAATCATATGAAATACACATAGGTCATGTTAGATAATAAACTTAATTATGTATAAAATTATCTATAATTTTAATTATCCTATCGGAATCATTCGTCGTTCTTATCTATGAAGTATTTATATTCTCATACTCTGTACTCTGAAGATGCACACGTGGAATCGTTTAAAAAAAAATTATTTTATTTTGTCAAAATGATATATACGAACGTCCGAACAGCCACTAGAGTTACTGAAAGCTGACATGGGGAGGAATTTCTGATATTGCATACCAGAAACAGGAATGCCCCATAGCAACCCCCAACGAACGGCAGGTTCTCCGCATACAACATAACCATATTCTGCACTCGTCCTCTACCTGTTCTGGATAGCTACCGCTACTTTCTACGTATATACACAATATACATTGAGTTATGATACTTATTTATTGAAAATATTTTAATAAACAATATGTATGTTCAGAGACAGAAAAGATTTTTGGAAGTAATAATTTTAGAAGCTAAGGAATGAAATTTCCAAATTTATACCAATGACGTTGAAGGATCCAAAAAGAAAGATTTTGTAGAATTTGGAAAAGTTAAAAATTTAGTCCTTAGTTATTCTCTGTATGTACTCGCATCTCCTATTGAAATATATACTGCACATTGAGATAGGTCGTTCCACGTGAATTTAGTGCCTTCGTTAAGCTGTAAGCTTCATTCAATTTTCTCCAATTTGTGGCAATTTGTGCTTACAGCACCCGCGTGCTCGCAACGCCTCTACATGTTTCCACAATCGTATGGCTATATCTAACGTTTTAGACTAAAATATCAAGCAGTTTTCGCTTACAAAGAAGAAAAAAAATCCTTTGAGCACAGTTTTGAATGTGTGAGATACGTTTTGAAAGATTCATTAAGGTAACTCGCGAGAGAGAAACTTTATTGGTAAATCTAAACTATTATTTTTATGTATATATGAAAAAGTTATAACGTGAAAAATTTTATAACTATAGCAATGAAAAATATATATTTCGGAAAATTTCCCTTTTTTTTTTATCGGAATTCAAAATGTCGCAAGTTTAATGTCACAGAAGAGACGGCAATACTCGAGCAAAGAGCACAGAGATCAAAGAAATTACTTCTAGTTGAGACAATTTTCAAGAATTCGACAAAAAAGTTTCTCTGGATGTATAAAAAGTATCTGCAAACATCCTTGTCGTTCGTTAGACTGTATAATACTGGCCAGCATTGCGTCTAAGAATAAATACCACACGTACAGTGCGGTATAAAGCACTCGTACATCTATACTTTATATACTGAGATAAAGTAAAAGAAAAAAAAAATAAGAAAAATCTTCAGACATTTTGCCTTCAATAAAGCGTCTATCAATTATATCGATAAGATTAATGTAACTTAAGATATATTCCAATTTTTGAAATATGACAGTAGTCCATCTTCCCAAATAATACAACGTGTCTGTGCAAAAGAGTTAACTGAGTTTTCAGTAATGGTTTTTTTCGGAGAATATGCTTCAAATTTGCTATTAAATAGAAATAAAAAATAATGCGTGAAAATAGGCAGCAAAAACTCGACAATAAATGCGGAAAGCGAAGTAAATTTGTTATGCCATTGCAAGCCTTATTGACTTTGCTGTTCGATTGCTGTCATATTTGCACGCACGTTGCTATTTGGGTTTATTTCGAGCATACACGTACGCAATATATCTATGTACAAGCTGGTAACGACATAACCTATAAACATATCATTAATTTCAAACCGATCTGCAATTTCCAACGATTAGCAGTCAATGCTTTAACCTTTATTACGAATGTAGGTAAGTATCAGTTGTATGCGTATCTCTTGAGTGGCATTGTGAAATTATTACGTTCTAGTGGGGTTAGGATATTAGCCTAGCAAGTATGTACGTACGCTTTCATTAGACGTTACCTTCGAGCGTTTCAATTTGGCACGAAACAACCCTCAACCTCGTTCACGGCTCTATAATATCTGCTATCCACTTGCTGTCTCTAGTGCGCTTCAGTTTGGCGCTAATCGAGTTCCGATCGCATTTCAAATTCCGTGCCGTTCGACGAGTCATGGGGAAACGTCCGACGTGGAAAAGAATGTCAGTTTTCTAGAAATTTTCCATCGCGCTGATGAATTATTTCAAGGTAATAAAGTGCTTCGAACGAATTGAATAATGTAGAGTGAGTGGAAACAGAAGAATTGTATGGAAATTTGCATAGGTAAGTGGTAAATACTTTTGCCTTATACATAACCTCACTTTGGTTGGCGGATCTTCGTATTTATTCCTATTCAGATATAAATATTTAACTTTAACGTTTCACGTATCTTTCTATGGATACTAATTTACTATCATTTATGCACGATAATGACGTGTCTAAGATTTTACAAAATACATTTGCTGAACTATTGACTGATATTACCACATGCCATATGCATGGTATTGAATGACAGAGGAACGTATGTACCTGCTACTTTCTACGTATTAATAATATAGAAGATTGTCAATTTCACTGTCTGATACTGTATCTATATTGATACGATAAATATATATAATATTAATGCAGCAGAATTAGAAACTAATTAAGAACTTGATGAAAATACTAATGTAATTCGTCTGCATCGATGGAGACAAGTTTATGCATTTATTTCTCAATTCCTTTGAGAAACAAATCCTGATTTAAAAAAAAGAAGAAGTGCAGTAGAAAATCAGGGATACCATTACGCGTGCATGTCTAAAGTTTAATTAGTTTTTCAAATGCTTGACACCCCGGAGATTTGAGTGCAAGGGGATGGGTCCATTGTGAAGAAGTTAAGTTTAACGGAAGTTCTGTAGTGGTGGGACAATTTTAGCAAGAAGTTTTTCAATTTCCCCAGCTTACACGAGCTTACGAGTCTGAGGAATCCATGGTGGCGATGCCGCGATGCTCTTCTCGTTACACAAGATTTGTTTATCGTTATTGTTGCTGAATAGGGATGCTGCTACACAGGACGAATCCACAATACAGGTATGTACCATCATAAACTCAAAGAATCGAAAGTCCTGAAATTGTGTAATGCGACGAGATCGTAGAAGCCGAAACGTCCGAAGCCAAACGGAAGAAATAAAATGACCAAAGCAATATATTTCTAGTTACATAAGAATTCTTATTGACTTACAACACAAATAACAGCAATAACTCGATTATTAATGCAGACAATTATTTTGTAATTTAATGAACAAAAATATATAAGCGTAGAAACGTATAGACGTTCGTTATAAAATATCTATGTAGAAAGTTTCTATATAGATACAGTTAGGCTGTGGTATAGTAAAGTATATATGAATATATATGTATATAAATGTAGGTAACTGGCAGGGATAACTAGTGGACGTCTTAACGTAACGTCTGGGAGTGGCATAGTCTTTAAGAAAAGAACTCTTGTTTATTTTGTAGCTGTAATTTCTTCTGGCTTTCAGCGTAGGACCTGCAGGACTTGATTACAGAAACCCCTCTTTGAATTTTCCGACATTCTCTATCCTTCTTTACTCTCCATTTAACGCTGTCTCTCTTCCTCACCTTTCACTATCTCTATCCATGGAATCCTCTCTTGATGCTACCATGGCTCCGATCTACCCTCTCTGCCCGTTTCTTCATCCCTCTCCATTTTCTCTCTCTTGTTCCCTCTCTCTTTTCCCAGACTATCCTAATGAAAATTGATTACCGCAAGGAGGCGATATCTAAATCATGTTGTAGTCTCTCCTAGTCCTGCCCAAACTTTCTCCCTCTCTCTCTCTCTCTGCGAAACAACGCCAACTCTATGGTTCCCTTTCTCTCCATTACTCTCTCTCTCTCTCTCTCTCTCCTTCTCTCTGTATATCCACAATGCCACTTTCCGTCCACCTATCTTTACGTTCTATGAAATACATATAAATACGAAATCCTTGGCGACAGCGCAATCTTGCCCCGGGTATTACGTCACGCTCGAATCCTGACACAGAGCTGTGAGATACCAGGACGCTTTCCTTTCGATCAAAGTCGACGGATTCCCTTCTTCTCTCCTTTGGGAATTATTTGGGGCAAAACAGCAACTAGAAGTATCGCAGCTTTCGTGAGAACAGGAAGCCAAGATGCAAGGTTTGTACATATACACACTTCATATAGTCCTTTGTAAGTATGTAGGTGCTTTGATTTATATGATGTATGTATCCTTGGGTAAAACGAAAAAAAAAAGTGGCTCTTCTTAACCTTCCTTGTAAAGTCTTCAAAAGGGATTCGTATAGATACAACGGAGTCGATTTTAAAACTAAACTCCAAGTGGATTTGGGCGACTTCCTCTCTTGGCTACTACTGCAGACAACCTAAGTAGATGTACGCTGTATTCGCAAGTCTCCTTTCCTGATCCTGGCTGGATGAGCTCAGGACTTACGGCTAAAACGTGGCGAGATTTACGCGAAAACTTAAGTCCGAACGCGAGATTTATCGCTGCTGCGATTCGACAAAGCCGCGAATATACGCGTCTGTCGGCATCAAGCAATACTTTGTATTTTTATATAACGTTTATAACGGAGTTCATGCATTTCTGTTTAGTACAAGATACTATCGTAAGGTTTTCTATGCTAGAAATGTATTCGATTTTTTTTTTCTAAGAATCTTTCTATAAATACTTTAGAAACTTGTTTGATCATACTCAGCGTATTGTTGAGTAGGTCGAAAAGAATCTTTTCTCGACTCAAACTACATCTTTGCTTGTCGTCATTGCTCATTTATCTAACCTCAATATTTAACTTTTCAGGCATCTAAGTCACACGTTAAGGGATGATTCTATGTTGCGTGTACTAGCAAGCAAACAATAGGCCAACCCTAGCTCGGGCGCACCTCGCAAACATCCCCTAGGGTTAAAGTTATGTCCTGATCAATAATATGTGTTTATATACAACTGCGTGCCAATATATTTGAGGTGACCGGTTACTCAGGTCATTCTAGTTAATTGGGAGCTTCTGGTGTGAAAAGTTCAACAGTTAAAAGGTGGTTCCTGCCAGGAATACAATTCACTGACAGCTATTTCTGATACTGCCAGTAGAACCCTTCTTCTTATATTTGCTACGTACATAAACTTTTATTCATTGATTATATCAAGCATCATATAAAAATAGTGTCTGATTTCAGGAAGTGGTTCTTTGGAAATTCTTCTCTTCGAACAGAAAGCCCTACGGTGTCGGGCATCGACTAGACTCTGTTTCCTTTGCCCCTTTGTATTGTTGGAGGTTGGACTACCCCATTGGATTAGGAGACCCCATAGAGGGAAAAATGTAATATAAAGGGCTTACTGGCTAAGCTGTTAATATGTTATATGGTGATACTACCAAGAAACTATGTATATATTACTACAGCACTGAAACATATGTCACAGTAATCGTATGCCAATATAGATTGGGGGATACTTAGTGGCCAGTTTGTTGGCCAACAGATTAAATAGTACTTTTACCTATAAGATGAATTAAAACGCTCAAAATAAATAGATAGCTCAACTTTTTTCTTTCAATAATTCTTAATATATCTATATAATCAGAAGACCATATAGTATCGCGTTAAAATATTTTTCTTGTCGTTGCGCACGCCTGTGTATAATGAAAGCGTATTCATCCCTTACCTATTTTACCTGTCTCTATGTATCATGTCAAAGTTGAAGTTCAGTACAGGGGTGGAACGTTTATCGTGCGTTTAAATAAAATGATGCGCCACCGTGCAAAGTCGTGTTATGGACAAGACTTAATATATATTTGCTCGTGTATTAGGGGTACCGTCAAGAGGGGCGGTGGGGGCAGGAGGTACAGAAAGAAAGAGCCACGTGGCGGCACGTGTCTAAAAACTAATTGAAACGTGAAATTTATTTGGCGTCAAGTTGTCAGTAGCGATATTTCTCTCGTGAACGTTTGAAACTTGTAAATCGTTAAGCAACAAACGCAAACCCTACAGATGAGTTTTGTGTATAAAATCCAATATGAATAAACAGATGCGCATTGAATAAAGTATAAGATAATGTTTTAAGGGATGATTGTAAAAATTCAAAATCTGTCAATTCTGTAATTTCTTGTTTTTAACGGAAAAAACGCAAGCCGTTACCCCGCGTGCGTTCGACGTAGGTAGCGGTCCAGCAGTCTGCAGTTAATTTAGAGGCCATTTCCTGTGTAAATAGCCAATAAAAGCTTGTGGGTTTCGCGAGGGGTTATAGGGGCGTATGAAGCAGGACGGGGCGCAATATTATAAAATTTAATGTCTTGGTTTACGGGCTGCAGAGCCGGCTATAACCTGGCTTCGATATTTACTGAGCAATCGCAGCGATATTGCCGGTACTGTCTCTCGTTTGACCTTTTGATCGGTTTTTGCCATCAGCCCTTATCTCCCGGGAGGTAGGGCATTGGTAGAAAGTAAAAAGTGCAAAGAAAAAGAAACAATGCATTTAAAAAAAAAAATCAAAACCGCAAAACTCCTTACGGAGTCAGGGTTACATATCATCGATAAAATATCTACCGTATATAAACTATAAAGGGTGGCAATAAAAAACATTCCTGTCAATAGAGTGCGCTCTACCCGTTCCTTCAGACTGTCCGCAAGGGTGGGTTATCCCTTCGCAGTGAGTAGGCAAAGATTTTTACGCGAGTCTGATATAATGGCCGCAACCACCCCTTTCTAACTTGTAGCCCACCCTGGCCGCTCGTCCACAGGGGTAGGAGTCGGCATAAGGTGGTAGAAGGATCTATCTCTTGGATAGCCGTGAGGGCTGCTGCACGTGTATTGGGGATGGAAAAGGAAGAGTTCAGGGGTAGAATGTAGACTGGACGTGTGAGAGGGGGTTGTGCACACGCGCGCAGAAACGACAAAACACAAGACAAGGGATGCTCGGAGGTATCCAGAGGTAGCGAGGTAGCGACGTCACCACGGAAATCAAGAGTAATGCCAACACGAAACTGCACTACCCCTCGTCCCCTTGCCGACCCTCGTACCGCACCCCTCTACCATCCTACACTGCCGTACAACACCCGACGACGTCCCCCAACACCCCTTCGAGCATCCTGACGCGCTCCTGTAGCATCTCCCGATCTCACCTACCCCTGGGGAATAACCAACCCCCCTTAGAATGCTATATAGTGCCGTAGCTAGCTTACATCCATACGAACGTTTCTCTATTTATCTAAGGGTGCGCTTAGGAAAGACTTTTTTTTTTTTCTTTCCCGTCAATGAGGACACGATCGATGCTCCGGTATATCGCTAAGTCATCCTCGAGGAGTGATCGGAGGATCGTTTTCTACCGGGGAAGACAAAAAAAGTAAAAGATAAGGATAAGTGTTGGGGGAAAAAATGAAAAGGGGTTGTAATGTGTTTCTTTTTTTCCCTTCTGAAATTTCCTCGTAATACATTGTGGCTATTCGTACGAATATTAGAGGATAAAGAAGAATGTATGTATAGCGAATGATTGTACTATTAGAATAAGTCTAAAATCTTCTTTTTTTTTTTTTCACGTAGGCCTATCTCCGCTGCGATATCTTGTCGTATAAACGCGGCTTAACAAATGTACCTTATGCTTGGGAAGGAAAGTGGACCGGCTGTTTCCCAAATCCTACTGGCGAAAATGCGGCCATTCGTATGATCGGCTATCCGACGTTCCCCACCTTATGTATATATAACGTCGCCTCCTTCCACCTCGAAAACGTCTTTTAATATACACTATATCTTCAGTGAAAGCTGCACGATTCTTTCTTACCCTACTGAAAATAACAGCCCTTGAATCACTCACGTCTTCCTCAAGACGTAAAATGGACATTGGATATAGCCACTGTGTTGTTTGTCCCATTGTTAATTCCTGGGTCGTCGCATGTCATCAGCTTACCGGTATATTTTGTGACGTGATTTTTCGATTCACGGTCACAAAAGGGCCGTAGTTACCGATTAGATAACGTTCGCGATTGGCTAAC
>JARPRG010000270.1:741261-766368 GCA_031001745.1 Hartigia nigra
GTGTCCAGGGGAAGCGACCGCAGAGGACCTCCGAGATTGTTGCGCTACCGATTTGGGAAAAGATGCTCTCGCTATAGCTGAAGGGACCACTCGGGTAAGTGCGCTGTAGTTATCGGATAAAGAATCTCGACCAATCAGATTGATTTGTTCCCGAAATTGACTGTTGTCAATGTTGTCAAGTTAGTATGACTTGGGATATCGGCGAGGTATCTTGGGCCGGCTCGCGCTACCGTGTTTAGAGTTTTTCTACCTGTGTTTGGCTAGGTGGCACGTTAGGCTCTCGCTCGTGTATATAGTTCGCGTTATCGTGTAGCGGTCCCGCGCGGTTTCTTGCAAAATCGAAGATATCAAAAGTGGTTTGTCGCGTATTTTCGGAGTGCATCTGGTGCCGTGGTGACCTGTTACCTAAGGGATGACCCTAGGAGAGTTCTCCGTTCCCGCGGATTAACTGTGCCTGCTCTGGTGAGTCGCACCGATTTTATTACTTGGTGCTGGGATTTCGAATATTCCGATAGCCACAGGCGTCGGATTTCTTGTTTCGCTCCCGATCATACATTCTGGGCTTCCGTTTCTGGATTTTGTCTGTTCGCGTTTTCGTCCAAGTAGTTCCCACCGGATTACACTATTTACCAGTCGCTTACTCCGACCCTCTCTACCACAACCTGCAGCCTGAGCGGCCGTGCATTTCCGCAACCGTTCGCTCCCGTTCGTGCATCCAGTTGCGTTTGTCAATTTTACGCGCCCCCAAAGATTGACGTTTTCTGTTGCGTTTGCCGATTTCACGCGTCCCCAAAAATCGACGGCTCTCGTTCGTGGCTCTGTGCCGCTTTGGTGGAGATGAGGGCGACCCGCCTCGTCTCCCAGGACATACCGGTTCGTCGGCACCGGTGAAACAAAAGCTGGCTGGCGCCCAGCCGTGGCTTGCGGATGCATGAGCGAGGGTGGACGGCCGAAGGTGACGTTTTACCGATCATGATCTTGCGTGGTTAGAAAATACGTCACAATTTATAATGAAAAAAAAAAATGACTATTTGATTTTGTCTAATTTATACTTGTTTGTTTAGTTTTTTTTTTGCATGGCTTATATAATATTTTCCAAAAGAACATAATGCAAAAATAGAGATGCGTGTCGACTGTAGGAACGGATCTTGTCTGCTTATATTGTTGCAGATTAAATTAATTCGGGCAAATTAATTGGTAGTTAAGATGTTTAGCGCTAAGTGAGAAGGACTCGTCTTCTTTCTCTCTCTCTTTCTCTCTCTTTCTCTCGTCTCCCACTCCCTGAACCACTGTCCTACTATAAAGCCGTCCCTACTCTACCTACCATGCCATACATACATACCTGTATTTCTCTTAGCTTGTTTCTGCTTCCTCTTCATCCACTTTCTTCATTTACCTGCCTACTTCGCCTCTATTGAGTCTCGATTTTCGCTTTCTTATGGCTGCACTCCATCTTCTCTTGTATTTATCAACGGGCCAACACCTAACGAAACTTTACCCATTAAATATAATGCACAGCGTATCTTATCAGGAAGCATCGTAATTAATATCCTATTTTGTCGATTACCTGACGTTCTTGATAATTTCCAAACTATCGTGGTGATACGATCTCCTCAAATCGATGGGATTGTCTGTTAATATATTTAAAAAAGATACGAATTTGCGCATGAAAAATCTTTGGGTCTTTTTAATGCCTTTCATTTCAGGGATACACTCAATGGGATGCTTCGCCTTTCACTGCAATTTATTTGCAGGCAATCATACCCAGGCGTAAAACTGTGGTAGATAAGGCTTGAGACGAGTTGGAATATTTCGAATTTGATGTTTTTTGTTTTGTTATATAGCGAATAAAAAAATACATTTTTGCGGTAAAAACGTGTATTTTTGGGGAAATCGAATTTACGAGCTCGTGGCGCACGATGCTGTCACGTATTTAGTGAACTATTTGTAACGTGCTCGCCATTCGAGTGTTGAGATATTACGTGGGCGGCTCGCAAAATATTGTAGTAAATTGGACCGTGCACGTATGCTTTTGGTAATTTTAAACTTTTGGGGACATTTCTGTTCTTGAATGGTAACTTTGTAAATTTTTGTTCGTACATGGTTATGCTTAAGCAGCGGTTTATTGATCTTCAATAAATACATGCTATAAATATAAATATAATAAAGGTATACAAATCGCTAAATTATTAAGTACCGTAAAGCCCAAGGGAAGATACGAACATAATTGCAATCTTGTTCGTGCTAATTAATTTATGTTAAAGAAAAAAATGTGACTCATCAACTAAAACTATGCTTAACATATTACTTTTACAAATCTTTGCTACAATCTATGTGCACTCTATTTACTAGGTGCAAAGTCTATGCTCTTACATCTCTCGTTACGCATTACGAGACGTCAAACTAAAGCAGTAGGAAAGAAAAAGTGAATTTTTTGTATTCACCTTTGTACGCATTTGTACATTATATACTATTTTCTACAAATAAATTAAAATCGTACAGAAATCTAACGATTTGACATACGCAGGCTCCATTACACAATATTCCGCTATTGACAATAAGTAGTATCCATTTTTTATAAGATACTGTAATAATCTTTTTGAGCATCTGTCACTATCGGTAATGAAGTTGCATCGATATTAATGTATACTATTGCTACTTGTACTGCCATCTATATTTCCTCCTTAATCATACCGATTCACAAGAACCCTATTGTCAGTGCACGGTATAACTTTTACCTGTTTCTGTGTGCAGACGCGTCGATGCAAGTAACGAAAAGCGAAATAAACGTGAGACCTTGTTATAATACTAACACGTCGATTAACATAGTACAAAATAATTTTCAGTGTGAATTAGAAGCGCGTTTAACAGAAGGCATTTTCATCTGGCGCGAGCGCAAAAGTATACAAAATTTTAATTAAAAATGACGAAAAAGAGACTCGGTCGTATCTCGTGCCAAATATAGGTAACGGGTACCTTCCTTATCTTCCATCGATAAAATGCTTGATAGAAATCTACAAAGTTCTGTACCAACGGCGGAAACTTCTTTACCGACGATTGGTGTTTTCATTCATTATACCGGCAGAGACTTTCGTAGAACGTTAGAACTTTTTTGTTTTATTTCATACAACGGTAAAGATTTTCTTTACCGAAGTATCGAATTATCAGTTGAGGAAGTTTGGACGAATTCAATTTGTACTGTACAACCGCTATTTCATACTAGATGAAATCCGTAATAGTGAACACCGAGGATAAGCAAAATCTCATATTTTACCATTCGTAATTGAATGACCGACTGCAAGCTCTTCCCTAATAAGTATTGCGAGCTTTTCTAGAGCCTAAAGACAGAAATCAAACAAAACCATAATTACGAAATGAACGTCATTAAAAAAAAAAAAAAAACAATTTTCAGTTAAACAATTATTTCTACTTAATTTCACAATGAAGACTAAAAACCACAAGACTCACCAAATTCATTTCCTCGTAAGTAGCTTTAGCAAAGCTCGCCCTGATGGCGTTGCAAGGCTGAGATGGATCCGCCATAAAGGCAGCACCAGGAGCCATAAGAACACCATGAGTGACTCCACGCTGCATAACCATCTTCCAAGTATCCTTAATACCCCGGACCTTAATCCACAGGAAGAATCCAGCGCTAGGCAAAGAGAAGTCAGCCAAACCTGTAAAATAAAAAGAAAATTATAAAAACAGTATTCTCAAAACTACACGAAAACCCTTTAAAAATGAAAAACCTATAATCTCACCGTGCAAGTGCTTTTTGGCCAACGTTGCTATCAAGTCCCTTCGCTGCTTATAAAACAATCGTATCCTACGAAAATGATCCATCATCTTCTCGTATCCCCAAATCTTAAGGAGCTTGTAGGCAATCACCTAAAAAGAGACATATATCTAGATAAAATTTACCTCCTAATTACCAATAAGTATTGCGTGACCCTTGCAGTGTTTACATATAAGATAAATCTTGACACGCGCCACGGTCAAAGTTCCTTCTTTATCTCATTACTGATTAGACCGCGCGTGTCGGAGCACAGACGGTCTTATCTGTATCCAAGTCTGTAACTTTTCAGAATCCTTACTAAGCCACTGGTTAACTCTCGCTCTTATTTTTCATCGAATATAGCAAAACAAAGTTCGTAACCTTGCAAATATTAAAAAAAAAAAACTTTTTTTTCTCATCCCTCAACATATGAATTCAGCGAGTAAATTTTATTACGTAACTGTAATAATTATTCCGTAACCGTGCCAATTACGCTTGGTATATTCGCGCAGCTAAGGGAAACAACCCTTGACACTAACCTGAGACAAGGTTGGTGCGTGCAAGTGACTGCTTTGCATGTGCAGCTCTATACTAGCTACCAGCGGTGCAGCTGCAGTGATGAAACCAATTCTAAGTCCACTGCTCAAGACTTTTGAGAAGGAATCTATTCGGATGACACGTCCTTCCGTGTCCAATGATAAGAAAGATTTTGGAGCTTCCTGTATAGATTGAAAAAAAAAAATAATAACGTTTTAAAATATTTAAATTTATTAGTATTTCTTTTAAGAAAATATTTCGTGCCTCTACAGCGATGCAACTTACCTCCGTGAAATACATGAAGTGATAAGGATCGTCGTCCAGTATTAAAAAGTCATATTCGCATGCAATTCTGTAGATTTCTTTGCGCCTTTCCAGACTGAGCACAGTCCCTGTAGGATTCGCACCCGTCGCATTAACGTACATTATTTTTGGCATTTTCTTTCCGGCGAGTCTGCGAATTCGCAAAACATCGCGCAATCTGATTGGATCGATGCCAAAATCATCCTGGGCGATTGGTATGAGCTCGACGAGATGGGGAGCGATCTGTAAAAAAAAAAAAAAAATGTTTTTTGAAAAGACTTTAACGCTTATCTAATTAGTCTAAATTGATAGATAGACAATTCATCGAAACATGTGGACCCGAATCTGTATCGTCTGCTAATATTGCGAAATATCCTTTAGCAGATAAAAGTTATCTAAACTATTAATACCATGTGAATTACGATAGTCGTTATAAAATGACGGATGTTCAATCTCATTATATGCTCTAGATAAAAAGTTCTATATTTAATTAAAGAAATGTATAAATATACAAAAACACCCGTCGAACTCGGGATTTAGTTAGAAGTTTTTCCTATCACAATCAAACGATTATAATTTTTAATACGTCTTACAATCGCGTAATAAAAAAAAGAAAAATTAGGTAAATTTACCATTTTTTATCATCTTAGTACCGTACTTGGCCATCAAATGGATCCACTTGTGATCCTATTCATTACGCATAAAGGAAGAGGATATTAAAAAGATACGTTCGAATCTTCCTTCAGGTTATACTTTGGTAATTAATATAAAAAATTCAATAGATTAACATAATATCAGAATGGAATTAAAGCTTTGCCAAGTTTGGTCAAAATTTGGTACAGAGGCCACAAACGGTGCATCTACCCTATATCTTCGATTTGCATTGGGAAAAAAAAAAGAAGAAAATGTATCAAAGTGACGTAAATTCTTCTTAAACGATTCAATTGAAATCCTAATTATCATATCACGGATGTGAATACATCATGTAATACCAACCACGACTCCAGCGCCAGGATAGAAGGGGTCCTGTACCAGAACAGGATCACCAGGTCCTATTATAGCCTCTAGGGCCTTGCTAAGTCCATCTTGTGCACCGGAGACAACAACGATATCGCGACTTTCCCACAATGGCGGAGAATGGGCCTTTCTCTGAAAATCCCTCATTGCCTGAAATCGATGTAATTATATAATTAAAGTTCGATCCAAGATACACTTGTACTGACAGCAAGATACTCGATTAGAATTTTCTCTGGGTTTCCGCAGAAGAAACTTTCTCTATATATATACATATATATTCTATGTACATATGCTGAAGGGACCAGGACTTGTGTAATAGATAATAGGACGGTAGAGAATTGTATCGAAATGCTATTACGTGTAATTGAATTGTAATGACGTCTAATGAATAAATTCCTGATTGTGTTTACCTGTAAAAGTAGCGGATATCCTTGACTGGGAATGTATTGCAGTGCTGCGCCCAATTCCTCTCCTTCTAGGACAAACGATGATCCGTCATTAAGCTTCACTCTCATCTCCACGAAAGGGAAGGTTTCCTCGTTTGGCATCCCTTCCGCTAATGATATAACACTGTGCGGTACTGAGTACGCGATTTTTGCTAAAATAGACAAAAGAAATTTTGTTTATCATAGAAAAAAAATGGATTTTTACGTAGATTGTACTGGATCTTGGAGGGGGAACAGGGTTGTGATCGTGATTATGTAAAAAAAAAGGCAAATTTGATATTTACTCAGCTCTCTTGTAGCGGCTGATCGTCTTCTTTTTGAAACCTCCGTTTTAAAACGAGAATAATTCATTTTAGTTTGAGTAGCGTATTTGTTCATTTTTTTTTTCAAAATTCCAAAAGTTCGTCTTTCGAAAATGACGTTGACCGTATTTCAATGAAAATATTCTAGCGAAGCAAGTCACTATTAGAACGAGAGTGATGCTCGTTTTCGAAATTTGAATGTTTGTAAAAAAAAAAATTTCAAAAATCAATGTTAATTATTGATTTTTTGATAATATTAAAAAATGACACTAGGTATTATATGAGCCTTTTTATGGGCATTCACGTGTTCTTAAATATCCGAGGAACAATAACGAAAATATTAATTTGTCAATTATTTGCGGGGTCGATTCATTTTTCAATAAAATGAACACGAGTTTAATGCGAAAATGTGTTATTGAGCAGAAAGTATCGTTGCGAGTTGCTATGGTGTCGTTGTCAATACTGACGTGACGCTTGGATTCGCTGGCTTTTATATTTCGCGATATCAAAACAGTTGCGTCAGATAACATTTAAATATTGAAATAAAACAATAGCCGCGTAGTAGAATCGTAGTAAGTTTTCTGAATTGTTATTCAGCATTCTACCACGTGACTACAATTTTTGTAAATTCAGGTAAAACATTAAAATCAATGAAAAGTCAATGAATCGATACGTAGAGTAGTTGTACAATTTTTTTGACTATCTTGGTACCGTATCTGGACGTCAAGTCGATCAATTTTGCTTCTTTATTCATAACGTATAATAGCAAAATGGCGGATATAATGAGAAAAAAAATAAAATTAAATGACGTATGCCTCGATATCATTGTTTTACCAAAGTGCGTTTATGACGTTTTAAGGTTATCTAACCAGAGAGATAATACAGATTGATATAACAAATAGACAATTCGATAACCAATAAACATGTCTCAATCGAACTCATCAATTCATTTGCCATTTGAGTCTGTAAATGTATAGAAGAGAATTTGCGAAAATTTATCGGAGCTGTGTTAACAGTGACAACAAGAAAAATTCGAAATTCGCACGATAAATAAAATATAATTAATTTAATAAAACAAAAAAAAAACATTGTCATCTTTATTCTTGAAAACGGTATAAACTCTGTGAAAGCCTTCGATTACAATTTTTATGTTCGAAGTGATGAGTAAAATGATGATTTAAGTTTCGTCATTATTGCTTTTAAGTCATGCGGAATTCCCAGATTTAAATTCTTAAAAATAGTATAAATTCTATGAATTCCCTTGATCCAAATTTTTATATTTGATATCACAATCGTAAAATGATGATTCAAGTTTCGACGTTATTACTGTCTTTAAGTAAATCGAAATTCTTAGCTGCTTCGACGATCATAATTCACAGTAATTTCAAAGTGGTAATAAATTATATTTCCGTGTCAATACAATACAGTATCCAAACATGTGATATCTTGTTGTCAAATTGAAAAATCATGAAATAACAAAAAAAAAGAATATATATTTCTACATGTGTTATTCAATCATTAAAATACAAAAATATGAATTCTTCGCAAAACACCGTTTATCCCCAGTAATTAAAAGCATATGATACCAGTCAAAGATTATGATTCGATTTTGCATAAAATTGTATCGTTCCACACATAAGTACCCCTTGGCAACAGTAACTACGTTTCATCCGGAATCAAGTCGAGAGATGAAATAAGCGTGTTGAATATCTATATATTAGTGAACTATAGTTATAGATTCAATGTATTTGAATTCTCGTTGGACTCCGGTAGAAAAATATCCAGTGATAAGAGACGTAATAAAAAAAATTAAAAAAAAAACAACAACAAGAAAAACGTCTTCCATCCCGGAAACATAAAAACATGCAATCACCATTCATAAAAGTCAATTGATGAGTCGAAGAGAGAAAACGATATTTTGCATCATAAAAGAAAAAGCAAAACTGATATTGATTGATAAGAAGTGTTAGCTCTACTTTTTGTTGTTATTATTATTTTTTTAATAATCATAAATTTTCCAATATTTCACCTGGTAAATTTATATTTGGCTATGTCGACCACAAGTTCTAAAATCTTTCACAGCTGAATAACAAGGTTAACGCATATGATGAAATTTACATCAGTGATTTCGTGCTGATGACTGAATGACGAAAGATCGCAATGCAATGACCCAAGTCTTGCGGAGAAGTGGGGGTATAGTAGGTAAGTGTGTAAATAAGAGCCTGAAACTATTAGTGGCTAATTATAATGCGCATAAGATTAAAACACCGTATACCTGTTACTAAAGAATCGACTGTATATTGAAATGATGCAAAACGAATGATTGTTATTGAATACAAAAATTCATTGACCATCGCTTATACGTATCTCATTAAGAAATACCACGACTTCGATGATTTCGCAAACGTTAACTGTTACGAATGATGCAACAGAGTCAAACGATTTACACGGTTGTTATATCAGCCGAACGTAAATGATACAAATATCAATATTTACCACTTCCGTGAAGCCTACAAAAAATAACATATCATCAAACGAATGACCGCCGCGAGTATTTATGTAACAAATCACGTGTGTTTACGATTTTTGAAAATTTTGCATTTTTTTAAATTTTTTTGTTGAAAAAAAATACAGTTATAACTTTACATACCGATTGACGTGTGACGGGAAATCTTCGTGCGATTATTTTGATGTTTAATTGAGGCTTAAAAATATTTTGCAAAAAGAATCATTAAACTCCATGATACATCATGCCAGAGATTTTGCAAGCGCGTTAAATATAGCTTTAAAATCGCATTGTCTCTCATCCTACAAAATATCCAGTGTTTACAATAGAACGTATGACAGTGTGCGATCGTTTCGTTACCCCGTATTGTTTTTACCTTTTTATTACGAATTATAGAATGACGTCAGCGATGACATGCAAGCTATCCTACGTACTTTTATAGCTTGACAACAGTAGATTCGCGGGTTATCGTTTTGCTCAATTCACAAAAATTGTTATTGTTTTCATAGATAACGTAATCGCAGAAACAGATTGCTTCGTATGCAGTGTATACTTATGAATAGAAAAAAAAAAAAAAACAATTGAATTCACGTAATAAGAGTGACGTGAATCCATCTATTAAATTTATTTTGCATAAATATCGATCACCGACAGATATCATCGATAACTCGAAATCGAATTAACAAAATGGCGACCTTTCTTGTTTTTTTTTTTTTTTTTTTTTTCATCGTCCAATCTTGACTGCTATATTATTTCACTCATTGACCCGAGACAGATGTTTTGTCGAAGATATTTTTCTTTGTCTGTTTTGCACGAGCTTCCAATATCGCGCCATTTCCACGGCTCGTCATTCTTCATTTTTTTTTTTGATAAAACCCATGAAAACAATACAGACGTATCGCAATGGTTGAGTAAGCATATTATTTTGATAATGTATTTATCATGTATCCCTTGGCATTGTAATTTTTTTTTTTTTCTTCTGATAACGTATAAATAATTGAGCAGAATGGGGAGACAATACAATAAGCTTTCTTTGCTTTTCTTCATTGCGGTAATTGTATTTTATTAAATTCGTGACTGAACCGATGTTTTTCTTTTGAAAAAAGCAGATGCAAATTTTGAATTGTAAAACTATGTCTGTAATATTTGTACTTATAATGGTGTTATTAATAGATACACATGCAGATGCATTTTGTTATGTAGAACTGATAATAATTGCTTTGATAAAAATAATAATTTGCACCTGTCAGATACACGTGTATTTGCTTACTTGCGAAATTGTCCATTATACGAAAAGAACGGTACTCTCGTAACTTGCCAATTCCGGTTAATACGTAATAATTTCACAAAAACAAAATCTTGCGATATTACGTCAAACTTCCAGTATATAATATCTGCTTGAACACCTGATCAAGAGATTGCGAAATAATTTTCGTACGAATATAAAAAAAAAAACACACGCATCAAAGAAACGTAAAAACACACTTCACTCGAATGCTAATTATATGTTATAATAAAATAAAAATTTCTTGAAAATAAATCCAATAATTATTCAATATCCCAAACTGAAATCATTTCATCAGTCAATGATCGTACTTTGCGTACTTTATAAGTATGTATATTTCAAGCGTAAGAAATAATTACTTAAAAAGCTGCACAGTGCTGACCTCTGTTGATGTAATAAGTAAACCGGTAATGTAGTGTGGTTTAAACGATTTGAAATGAAAAAGAAAAACAAAAAAAAAAGGATAAAATATCGAAATCTACCGTTTCCGTACTAAATCATGCTTACACACACACAAAGCAGTTAAAGAGTTTCAAAATCAATATACTCGACAAGGTACTAAATTCGATATCTAATAATCAATAATTTCGTATTTACAAGCTATAACGATTTCGCTATCACACAGAGTAATGATTCATAATAATAATAATACAAAAATGATAATAAATATTTATAGGATCATTGTGCTGTTACAAGTGATCAACAAGCTACGTAAAATGAATCATAAAATACATACGATTAAGGATCATCAATAAAAAATAATTAAAAATATAAATCATTGGAGATCCAAGAAATGATATGAACTCTAGAACCAATATAATATATACAGACACACACACACACACATATATATATATATATATAAATCGTTTCAGTAAAATCATCCAATCAAAAGATCCGACGAATGGCATAATAAGGACTAGTAAGAGTGCCTAGGACGTTCTTAAAAAAAAAGCGTAAAAGGAAAATTAAAAAATAGGAAAGCGTAACCCTCAGCAGTATCAGGGCGTCAACTCAACGCGGAGACGGAGATGGAGAAACGTAGCACCTAACGAACAGAGAAGTTCATTAAAAGCGAAACGACATTAGCCAACCTAAAATTACCCCTCCCGTTTTCCAAGCTGCAGTGCCGGTACCCAGCGTCTACCTCTGGGAACGACGCCGTCGCTGCCGCCACCGTCGCCAACGTCATTCTCATCCTTCCATTTACTCTGGAGAGAAGGAATGAGAGACAGTGAGAGATTCACTGAGCGTGTATACGTATACCAACTCGCTTCAGAATTTAACTGATGAAAAAAAAAGAAAAAAAAAAAAAAGAAAAAGAAGAGTTTCCCCCGATAGGAAATAGATCTTTGCAATTGGAAAAATTGTCAGGCCATCTCCTCACGGGAGATTGTCTTCCCGTGAATTTCTCTGACTCTGTTCTCGGCGCGAACATTAACGCTAATAGAACTCACTCAGGAACTATGAATTGCCTACGGATTATACTGAAATTTCATTATTTTCATTGACGACGGAATTCTGAGGTACCTTTGTATCTATTCTGCCGTGTATATATATATATATATATATATATATATATATATACCTGTCAAGACGATAAATTCTTGCAGCAATCGGAAGTCGTCTGGGATATTCTGCAAGATGTAACGCAATGATAGATAAGTCTATAGGAATATTTGGAAATTTGGTTTTTTTAAATTTTCTACGTCATCAATGACAGTCGTGCGCTCAGTACAGTCGAGTGAGTGCGCGAAAGAGTTTGAGAAAGAGGGTAACAAAAAAAGGTGGGATCCCAAAATGAGAAGGAAGAATTTTCCATCTTCTTTCACGGGATAAAGTTCACGCCCTAAGGATACCTAATTGGACCTACCCCATGTTGTCCCATTATACGAGGTGTCAAAATACTTTTCACCCATCGCCACCACTGTACACAGGCACCATAATCCTACCGCTGCTGTTTGTCTGACTGACTACTTCTTTTCTCTCTCTCTCTCTCTCTCTTTTGCCTCAAGTATTTCACGCACAAAGATACTTGTATCTCAAAGCAGCCGACCGGCAGAATTTGACAATGGAATCTTCACAGACCTAGTTTTCATTGTTGTGACAATTTGAAGTAAAACACGTTTTCAAGAGTTCCGAAGTAGAGCGATCGCCATTTTGTTACCCATAGTTCCATGTTCGACTGTCGAATTTGTTTTTATTCAAAGCTTCCTAGTACCGATACGTCATACCTAATTAAAAATGAGGTCAGGTTATACGAAGTTTGATAAGACGAGCGTCATTCAAATTGAAAGTAAAAACTTAAAAAAAAAATAATCTCTATATACTCTGTGCGTAATCTTTCCTACTCACATGGTTCATTGGCTTCTTTGCTTTTGTAGAACATTCGCTATCGCTATCGTCGACGAAGGGTGATTTTTGTTTTAATTCAGCTAAAGACTGAGGAGATTTTATAATGGACGTGACCTTTAAACAAAATGTGTTTATCGACGCCTTTTACTGTTTCGTAACGAATAACGAAATTACGACCGAAGGCACGATAATTGCTGATAATTCGGGGAAACTTCGTTAAGACGTTCATCAGGGTTTGGAGGGGAGTGGTGGAGGGGGGGGGAGACGAAATGCTTTCATTTGATTATTACTCGATTTCGATAACTTCGTTATCACGTATCTGGACCGATAATCTGCCGTGTCTTAATTTCATGGAGAAATATAACGTACTGGTCAAATTGAAAATCATCGATAGCCCTTCTCCCCAGCATATATCGAACACTTTATCGATAACAGCTAACCCAATACTGGAATCTAAAAAAAAAAAAGAGAGAAAAAACTTTTATCTCAAATTGAATCACAAACAGGTCAAATATGTGGATTAAAATGGAGTCTGTTAAGTATAACGAGATTTGCTTCGATTTAACAGGAATTTTGGATACTGATAACAATTAATGTTTCCACGTGTTAATTGATAATATTTCAAGGTCGTATGTATATATGGTATTAACACATGAATATCTGTATGTATATATATTCAGTTATCGGTACGCTGCTAGCCCAGTTCCGGTTTCGTATTGCATTCGTTCACCGGCCAGCTTAATTAGGTTCTAGGAGCTTACGTCACGAGGTCCAATTATCGGTAATTGCGTAAAGATGTCACGCCGTAAGCGGATTTCTAGCGGTTTCACAGCATTGTGTCCCGTTAAGCCCCGTCACGAGTGTTCGAGGGTTGCCGTGGCTTCGCATTAAAATGCATCCCTCGCCATTGCCCATTGCACAAAAGCAAGAATAGACAGTTAAAAAAAAAAATAATAAGTATTTAAAAAAAAATTACAGAAACTAACTTACCGAAAAATGTTTAAATTTCGTTTCATAATTTATCATTGTTCTCGTCGTCATTCAAAATTTCCGCCACAAGCAGTCACCATATATTTTACAATTACGTTTTATTATTTCCTTCTGTCCTTATTCATCCCCTTCTTTAAAACGAGTTAAAGGGGTAACTCTATGTTACCTCTCACCTCCCCCCCCCTTCCGCCTCTTCCCCGCGCCGCACCATCTCGCTCAGTCGGTGCAAGAATTAAGCAAATTAAAAATTAGCGAAGTTACGAAGTGTCACGGTAAGCAGCTTTCTCTAAATGCTCGTGACTAAAAATTAAATTAGTTTGCCGCAGTGAAATTGAAAAATCTCTTAAACCGAGGCACAGTTGAGCGAAGGAGGTGGTTGGTGATGCAGTGGGGAGTAAAAAAAAAGCTTGTAGCGCCACGAAAACTCGTTTAAAGATGAAAGGACGGCTAACGACTTATTTTCGATAAGGAAAAGTTAAGGTACTCGCGCACACGTTCCCTTTCCTGCTTTCGCCATTTTCCATCCGTATTCCCTTTTTCCTATATACAGTGTATATATATATATATATATATACATATGTATTTCTCTCTCTTTCTTGCTCCGTCGACCCTCCTTTCTCCTTTCTCAAGATGTGATGGAGGGTTGAATACTCTCCTCAACCGTCGTTGAGAAGGGCGGAGATTCCAAGCCTGGCCCCAAAATACAACAGTTGCGCGAAACTGAACTCGATTGCCATGTCAAAACGATGTGAAATGAGATTGATGTAATTTAGTTAGGCACCCCTAAATGCACCGCCTATACCGGCTGTGTAACGGGTGTCTCGTGACAAACGAATCGGGCCCAGGTTGATTCTAATGACTTATGAAGTCAAGCCAAATGACCAAAGTCCTACGAGCAGTCCTTTATGAGTTACTTGGTAAATCTAATAGTCCCACCCTCGAAACAATCACGGATCTATTAGTAAACTACCCTTGAGGTATATAGAAGGAGGGACTTGCGAGTTTTCATGTTGAGAATGAATCTCGCGTTGCGTAATTTTATTCTGCTTAATTTGATCGCGTTGATTGTACATTTTTTTTTTATTACGGGTGAATTTTGTTATGGTATATATATATATACATATATTTATATTTTTAGCTGTCGATGGGTATAACGGGATTTTATTGAGAAATTTTCTTTTTTTTTTTGTCAGTCACTTTCGATCTGTACCAATATCATTTGATTCGGAACGAAATGGTTGGTTGACGATATTCCAGATTGGATATTTGAATAGGAATAGTTTATTTTCAACGCGACAGAGTCAACTTCAATGAAAAACCTGTATTACAGTTTGTTCGCCCTTTGCGTCAATGGCCAATAATCGAGTGGCCGATGGAAAAATGATGAAAACTAATTATTTTCGGAATAATGGAAAAAACGATAGACGCTGTTTAAAGAGCCGTATTTAGCGCTCGTTCGTTTTACAGAATTTAATCGACAGTCCATACCCTATTAGCGATAGCGTTTGAAAGAAGAAAAAAAAGGGGCGGGAATTAAAGATATTTCAAATTGAAAATACGCGCGGAAACGTTTCGATGTGTAGTAAGGAAAAAAAAAAAAATTTGGAAGATATTGGTTTTTTAAAGATCAATTGCCGGAAGCTGATAGCAGTAGGATAAATTAGAAAGCCTTAGTCGACACTTTGATCGGTAACTTCGTTTATGGCGACGCTGGACAGAATGTAGGAAACACCGATAACACCGGTGACGGAAATATCGACTTTTGAGCTGGCAGCCGCAACCCCTAACTCTCCCCCAGTGTTGGCAATCGCCCCCAATGCCCCCCATCATCCTCAAGCACCGTTCTCTCTTTTCCCATTCCATCCCCACCGACGCCGAGCCCCAGGGTAGGCAAGCGGACGAGGACGCACCGCTCTGGTGGCGGTTGAAAGAACCAATTTTGCCCTAATAGAAAAATCCCCAGCGCCGAACCCAATTTATAAACCCGCAAACATGGCTGGCGCGCGCTCGCGCACTCCCACCGATCCGCCAACCTGAATCCCTGCAGAACAGCCAACATTGAATTTATAAAGCGTCACTACAGGACTCGCACGATTTTACGACGTCTCTTCGAACGCGTCGGATCGTACCAACCACTCGACGTGAAAAAATTTACTCTTACCACAAGACACGCTTTCATTCTACCAACAATTTGTATCCCTCGTCAGCAGAATTCAAATTCGAATCAGCTAGACGCTTTATACGGTTACCGTAGGTACATTAGACTTTGATAAAAACGTCTATTTAGTATAAACAACAATTTAGTAAAATTTCAATACTCGTTTCAATAAAAAAATTCTACTGATATTCTAAATATCAATTGAGCGACTTAGATAATTTTTTTTTTCTTTTTTAATATGTGTCGTCACGTAATAAAAAGTATTTCATTGTTTCACCCTTGAAATGGATTAAAATGAAAACGGAATGGACACATGGTTGAAAAAGGGTACTCGGTAACTTTACAAAGGTATCCAAGGGAGATAAGTACTTGGTAACTTGTAGGACAGATTTTGAACTCTGCTTAGGCCAGCATATGCACTCAGCAGGAAGCAAACGGTCCATCTGCAGCGATCCGATTGACGATAAAGGGTTTCCTGTAATCGATTTCAAATGTGATAACGTTAGAAGAGTGGTAGAGTTATAAGGAGGCAAGGGCCGCCGTATTGTACAGAGAATACACGTACACAGTGAAATATAATAAAAGAGCCATAACAAGATCCCTCATCGCGAGAGCAATGATTTTTTCGTTACGCTTTTAATCGCAACCGAATCCCATCGGCTCGAATCGTCCCGTAGTTTATTTAACGGCGCCCTGGGCATCGGTAAACACGGGTTAGCGAATTGGCCCCAAGGCGAATCCAAATGATAGTTAACGTACCGCTAAACGCCATTGGAGGACGCGCACCCCGCTTCCCGTTTCCTCGTATATTGCGAACACGAAGGGTCGAAATTTAATTTTGTGCTTTTTGTCCTGTGCCAAATCGCTCCACGACCAAACAGGGGTGACGCCGGTTATACGTACTATGTGTAACAACCAGCCACAGTGAATAAGGTTGATACATCTTCACAAGAAAGCTCCTACGTACCATAACCTATAACATGAAATCAAGCAAAAAATTGATCTATACTAAAAATCCATCTGCCACAAGAAGCTTTATACTCTTTGACAAGGTTAAAAATAATATTGAAGCTAGCATAAAGTATGGTTACATAAATTTTGTTACCTTTTACAAAGAACACGATATTCCGTTCTCGGATATACTAATAGGGTACGTCATGTTGCGCGATCTAGCGGTAGGCATTTGCAATACGAGTCTATTACGATCGGAACGAAGGAACGTGTGATTTACGAACTCGTAGTGCCTGTCGGTGTATTAGCTTACGTGATAGCGTAAATACGTGTAGCTTTGAGCTTGTTGAGAGCAGAGGCCATACTAAATTGACGAGTTGCCGTTCATTTCTGCGCCTCGGTACACTACGATGGTTGACTTGATGAAATCATGCCGCGAGAATTAAACGGGGATACACTGGGTGTGTGTCGGAGGAACAGAAGACGTTGCCGAGGTTCCAATTGGCAGGAGCAAGACAACGGTAGGAGTTGGCTGCAGTGTATACACAGTTAATTAAGCTGTAGTACTATGCCAGAGGTGCAAGTAAGAGGATTCTGGACGAGAGGAAGATGGTATGATACAAGGATAGAGAGGATGGAGTAGACGAGTGAGTGCAAGAGAAACAAACGGTAGTGGGGAGAGAATCTGGTGAGGAATTGAGTGAGAAAGAGAGAGAGAGAGAGAGAGGAGAAGGAGAGGTTATGGAAGAGAAATAACGTACAGTGCACCTGGTGCACCGAGTGCGATAGGGATGAGCGATTCTCTGCTGTCGGCTGCAAAGGTAATTTGCTCTGGAGGTGCAGCAGACTCAGTGGTTCTCTGGCAAATGCTTCCATTGCGGATTTTACCTGAGTGATGATATATAAAAGAATTTTCTTTATACGGTATCTCGTCGTGGAGTTGATGGTATTATTAATAGATTTTTCTTTCTTTCTTTTTTTGTTCTTTTCCTTTTCTCTCAAGATAAACTGGATCGAGGATGACGGAAAGATTCTTAAGCTGCTATATACGTACGTATGTGTGACCAATGGGATTCGCTGAAGATGGAAAATCGGACTTAAATATTTCTCTTCAATTGGCACGGGTCTGGAGGAGTATGAACCTCTTTATGAAAGCGACAGGTTAGGCTTGTACGAAACAAATGGATTAGGCGACGGAAATCTCTCGACATCCTCTCGAATCTACGCGGGACCACACGCTGTGAGTTTTGCCCAAACTTGTCAAGAATTACCTGGGATTTCAATGGGGGTAACAATGTCGAATCACCACCCGTGGCTGCTCTCTCTATACATCAGAGATCATGGGACACCGTAAACAAGGATTAAACCGTTCTGTACCTATGTCTGTTGCTAGGAATATCCTATAGATATATACGTTTGCTATAGCGGATACTTGAAAATCTTATATTCTTCTTGTGAAATTTCTCCATTCGCACCTACGGCTATGTTATTCCCGCAGGGTGCCAAGAAAAAATTGGGCCGGATTTTCATTCTGTGAATGCCGGCGAACCACAGAAATTAGACTTATCTACTGAGATCATTCGAATAGAAGAGGTGCTCCCAGCTGCCGTGAAATAAGGCACGACCATCTTGTCCACTGGATCGTTTGCTGAATGGCTTTTTTGTATTCTTGTCAGATTTGCAAACAGTTTTGAATTTCGGGCATGTTGCTCTTTTCCACGTTGACCCTGGACGGACGTTATTCCATTGTCAAGGAACCATTGGCTACTGTGTTGCATCAGTGCAGCATCCATAGTGAATAACTATAGTCTCCTGTAATTCGTTGGGTCATCCCGAATGAATGGATCAGGCAATGGTGCATCTGAGTGCTTTACAAAAAATTATAATCATCGGCCAGGCAAGGATATAGAGGTAAAAAATATTATTTTAAAATTCTTCATGTACGTATGAGAATCTATAAACAAAAACTAGACTTATTTATAAGGTTGCTTGTTCGAGGAAATTAGTTGCGGCTTTTCTTTTCTCTTTTAAATCTTAATGTCGCATCTGGCTCGTGTCCCGCCGAAAAAAGCTTTTAAGTTTTCGTCAAATCAGATCACGAGTTGCATTTAACCGGATCCCATTTAGCTGAGATAAAAATCTACCTAGGCGTGCCCCGCTTAGATTAGCGTATTATTTCGTACCTGCGCTTAAGTAGCTTCTTGGTTGGCATTAGTTTTTCGCAGTCTCATTTCTCGTCTGATCCTTTTTTTTTTGCTTTTTCTTTTTGGATAATTTTCTAACGTACATCAGACCTTCGCATAAATTATCTTTATTTTTTTTTCTTTGAGAAAATGGAGCATCAGGTAAGCTGGTCAGGATGAGACTCGATTTTACAATATTAAAATTTTCATTTTTTTTTTGTAAATATTTTTTTCTTGGTATTTTGATATTTCGAAATGCAATTGTCGTGGATAACAATAAACGATGACTGTGTGCTGGGGATAAAAATGCATCTATAAAATTCAAAACGTATAATTTGTCTCGTTAGCTGGTTCGATTTTGAGTGGCTACTGTGTCGTTACCGGCGGATATCTTTTGTGGTTAAGGTTTATGGGCGTGCACTTCCCCCTGGGCTAAAATGCCAAATGGTTACGACGATACGTCCCAGAGAAAATAGGGCTTTTTGTCATGGCAGTTCTCTTTTGAAATAGAGAATCGTAATAAAAAAAAAAAGAAGAAATGGACTAGGATGCATTGATAGAACGAATGCATTTCCTTCCAAAGTAAAAACAGTACAGCAATAATACTCGTGTATCAATCTTATTTAAGCCACGCAGTATTTGATCTGCAATTATTATTCGATTGCCAAAATAAAATGTAAAAATAAAATAAAATAAAACCCAATACAATTATCCATCCATAATATCAATATATAATAAACGCCAAATATTCTGTAGTATTTACAAAAAAAAAAAAATCCCTTCAAAAACGTTCAGAAAATATTTAAAAAATTTGGTCATGCCTAAACGCACGTGTTAGAAATTATTAGAAAAATATTTGTTTAAACAGACCGCAGTATGTAAAAATGGTAAATCAAACAACACGTTACACAGCGTTAACGACTATCTGTCAATTATAAGGGATGCCAGAATCCGCCGCAAGAATCAAGCTGTACCCGATGGCAATGTGGCATGATGATTTTACCCTAACGTGCTCTATCACAAAAGCCTAAACGCCCAGCAAACTTGGCTTCGACCACCCTTGAGACCTCGAATTAACCCCACCCCTCCAGCCGGAGGGTAGCTTATCCACATATAAAATTGTACAGCCTCAACTGGCCTGTAACCAGCTGATTGAGCACCCCTGACTCGCCATGTTCCCCAACTCGAACGGTCGTTGGTTCCCATTTTACCAGCATAATTTCCTATTGGCTAAACGGTAGCCACGCCTCCACCACTACGGCACAACCTACTCACGTCACTACGACATACCGGCTGATTCTGCTCCGAAAGCCAAAGCTACCGTTTCTACCGGCTAGTATTTGTTGGCACGACGCACGCCGAAGGCGAAGACGCAACCACGCAGCCTGCGTTCACGTAACCGACTGATAAACCTATTGAAAATTGGCCGTTACAATTACCACCATATACAATCTTCATCAAGACACGTTTTGTGATTTCTCGCGGAAGAAGACTCGACGTGGACTTGTCCTCTGTGAACATTTAATGAACTTGTTAGTGAGCGAAACGTGACAATTCGGATTCATCCCAAACTGAAAGTACATTATCGATAGACCAGTGTTGACAATATACGTGTGTATTGGAGGAGTTATCGGACAAATTGATATTTTATCAGATTCAAAAATTCCCGCCGGAAGAAATAAGGATCCTCTCAATAATCTATTTCACGAGTTTTCCTGACAATTCCTTCTCCCTGTGTTTTAAATCAAAATATTAATCACTGTGATCAGTCAAAATAGCTACTGTGTGAAGGTGCGCATCTTATTGGAGTAATAATTTTCTATTACCCAATACGTAAGACGAAAGAAAGAACTGTCGACTCGAAGTAATGCAATTCAATGAGGACTTGATTCGTTGTGATCACAAAATGATACCTTGAGTTCAGTTTCTCTGGTACTGAAAAGTTCTGGATCATTTTAATCGAGAGGACAAGGACGAGTGAATCTTTTTTTCTTTCTTTTAATTAAATCTTACGATTATCTATTTTGTCGTCTGTTGTTCATGTTTTTACTGACTCGTATCTCGTTAAGATATATAAATACGGATACACCTAAAAACGATTTCCGCAATCAATTCTGTGATTAATGATTAATTGACGATACTACGTCTACGGGAAGACTGGCTTCCATACAGCAATGGATTCGCAGCAGCTCGTAGAGACTGCATCGCAAAACAGTCAGGATATCATCCTACCAAAACCAGCGAGCACTACACCCAGACACAGCATAGACGCCATTCTTGGGCTTCCAAGTCATACAAAAAATCATCAAGAGATGGAGGACGGTACGCGAGACGTTCAAGAGAATACTGGTACATTAAAAGAGTCAATTTCTAATTTTACATTATTTTACAAAATAACATCTAATCTAACACTGCACGGCACTCACCCTATTACATATGATAATCATATCTAAGACAAATCCTCATTAAAAAAATTGGTAACACATGTCATTCCAATTGTTCTATGAATACAATTATTCATACATATTAATATATCAGCTATCGATACCAGCTACCGATGAAGTCCAATATTTTTCAGATTTATCAGACACACTATATATTTTTTAATGCCTTCATAGAATATTTAAAACTTGCTATAATCCGTATCTAATAATATCATCGCGATACCTCGATAAAGGGTAACGTGTGTCCAAGGTAGGAATCGCTAACTTGATCTCATATGTGGGCTACGAAGCGGCACAGTATATCCTGTATGAAATATATGCTATAAAGGTACAAAAAAAAATAAACGCCTATAAAAACTCACATGAGAGATAAAAGTTAACGTATCAACGCAATAGGAAACGTACTAGCAATTATTATAAGTTTTTGTCTTATCACAAAGACAAATTTTATAACGTCTATATAATTAAATGTAATCGATTCGGAGTAACGATCTAATTCGTCAAATAGACTGTCTGATAAAATGATAAATATCAATTAAAAATACTGTATATAAGATACAAGATATTTTTTTAAGTAGAAAAAGCATCTAATACGTCAGCCGACGGACGGCACAGTTATGGGAATACATATAAATCCGGCACGCGTCGTTCTCCAAGAGCGTCTGATATATTTAGTACATACTATATATATACAGTCATTCCCTGAATCCCAAAAGGGCTTTAGTCACCCTTATCTCTTGTTAGCGAAACGAGACTGACTGATCAGATCAATCAATATCAATAATCCTACGTCGAATCAATCCTAATTTTAATGCAAGAATTTTCTGAAAAAATCATCACTATACACATTTTGATCGAGTAACACAAAATCAATATACAAACTTTTTTCTCGTGATAATTCAAAAATACATTTTTTTTCATGCATAATTATATCGTAATGTAAACGCTTTGTATTTTAAATTTCTAAAGTATTATATCTATACGCTATATCGTTAAGGATATATCTATACTATAGCAGGGCTACACTAACCGTGCACGGTTGCCGTATAATTGGAAAATCGTTATTATCGCCAGGATCTCCAAGCTCGGTATACAGCGTTAGCGTCGCTAATTTGTCGACGGAACTGAAAAACGGCCGTGCGCCGGACACTGTGGTAACCGCGTCTAATACATTGCAGAAAACAATTCCGTACGCGACAACAATATCCGTACGTGCAATGGATTAATTACTTGCTTACGATTAATAAAAAAAAGTTCATTATTTTTTCCCGTAACGTGGAATTTCGACGTCGATGAAAAAAAAAAAAAGAAAATTATTATAATAACGATAAAAGTAAAAAAAAAATCAAATGTAGTATAGATATACATCCATATTAGTCGTATTAATTACAAAAGTCATACACCCTGACCACTAATAGTCTATTTGTTTAATTCACCTAATCGACGGGACACAACAAAACGTCGAGTACCGCGCGGCATATTGGACGCCACGACGATGCCTTTTCAATTTATTAAGCGTGTCTTCTCTTGAACGTTGGTAATTGGCAACTTTGCCCAATGGCATTATCGAGCGCATTAGATCCTCTGACTACACTGTATACTTCCACCCTCCCTGGAGAACACTGTCTCTTTCACCCACGCGTACACTCTGGTTGTACCACCGGTAGAATAACTCGAGCCCCCTTGTAATTCTAGTTGGAGTCTCGTGGTTCGGCAGGAAGGGATTGAAAACGCCGCGGGCCGTTAGAGCGCGCGTAATAAACTTTTCTGAAACACGAAGAGAGACCGTAGCAATTAATGATAAACAAGAAAAGAGACACAAGATCAAATGAACCGGTAAATAATTCAAGAAAGAAATAAAGAAAAGGAATACAAAAAAAGAGACAAAGAGACCAACTCGCACGGCGATGCTTCCTATTGTCTAAACTCTCGTTGATCCTTGATTGATCCTTTTGTATTGACAGATTAGCCTAACGATAAAAGGCGCCCTATAATTGCCTTCTAATTGCGCGCGTCTCTCATTAGCGTCCGAAAATTCTCGACTCGACGTGAGTTGACGTGTCGGATAGAGAGTGCGTGGCGAACAAAGCGAGATAGAACGAGGCGCAAAAAAAAGATCAAGAATCGAGTATAGATAAATAAGAAAAAAAAAAAAATAGTGAAAAGACACGAACTGCTTAACCAAGACCCAATCTTGTCCGACTAATCGAATTATCATTAATTATGATAGAGGGGGGGAGAGAGTAGTGGCAAGGGAATAAAAGGTAAAAGGCCGAGCTCGCTAATAAGCATAAAGAAAAAAAGAATGAAAAAAATAAATAATGAAAAAAAAAGGAACAACACAAGATAGAGAGATCGAAGCGGCTTTAAGCCGGTCGCTTCTTAAGAGCTGAATTGACGTGTCTACTAATGGATCGCGCCTTCTCTCCCTTTACCACCACCACCACCACCCCCTTCGCTCCTTGTAGACATCTTTTTTATTTTTCTCCTCACACTTATAATCTTAAAACAGAGCTAACAGCTCTGTTATACCTTAGCCAGCTCTTCTCTTTAGTACTGATCATCCAATGTTCTTCATCATCCACTATCCTGCCGTGATCGTTTTCTCTCTTCTGTCGATTCGAAATTCAAATTGATCAGCCGCGTCAGCATCCATCTTGCTCTACCGCCATCTTGATATACCGAATAAATTTTTGCAATTAACATAAGCAGTCAGATATATCTTGTATGCGTATATCGCGTGCGTTGCAGGGGTTATCTTAAGCGCGTTACAAAAATAACAATAACAATATAATGTATATAAATATATATATATTTTTATATTATTTCATACATACATAAAGCACCCTGTACAAAAGGCAACCGGACACAAAATAACCAGCGACGCTTCGTATATACGTATAACGTAGACACAGGGTGCCTCGATCGCGTGACACAAGCACCGGTCTACGAGCACAAGCAATTACCTGTAATTTCATACCCATTTATTGTGGATACGTTGTTTTTTCGACAATAAGTCACACTCACGAAGCGCCAGCGTCGAATGATGGCAGACAGAAACGGACGAACAGATAGGGAGAGACAGCCCTTTCGAATTAGTCGACTAGTGACTTTCTATTGATCCTGGTGATTTCACTTTTATTTTCTTTCTCTTCTCTTCGTGTATAGCTGTACCCCCCGTTTTCATGTTTCTTTCATCTCTTCATTTTATTTAATATCTGCAACCGTGTCGCCACAAGCGGCATCCAGAAGAACTTTAAGGGAGGAGACTCCCTTAAAACAATAAAATTGCCAATTCTGCATCCGTTACGTGTACGCAATGAAATGGTTGTGATAAATATTTGAATTTCTTGGCTGTTTATCGTCCAATATAAATTTTTCATTGCATTAGACACGACCGACGGTACTGAAAGTTCTGCAAACACGTTACGCTGTTTAAAATGAAAATATGCTTGCTAATCAATAATGAAAAAGCCTGGTTATGTTTACGTGCAAGAAAATCTTGTTGGCTGGATGGGGGATTGAAAATAAATGGGGTTGGCGAGTGTAAGGAGCCGGTCACGTTAAGGGATGTGATAACGTATAGATACTGGGTGATACTAAACATGTGTACGATATTATAGCGTAATTCATAGAGAGATTAGCAGAGTCGGCTTCTAATTATCGTGATTAAATATTGACACTTGGATAATTCAAAACGGGAATTTGCCAGATTCCCCACTCTTCCTCTTCCGGACATATATATATATTATCTGCAGAAACATTTATATCTATAGTATCGAAATCCATATATATATATATATATATATATATATATATATATATATATATATATATATATATTATGGGACACTA
>JARPRG010000270.1:772709-785223 GCA_031001745.1 Hartigia nigra
TTTTTCACTTTTTCACTTATCCTTTGAGGTTATGTACCATCGACGAATCATTGGAATTGGACGGTTATTGTTATTTGGACAATTTTGTCATTTCGTCTAGAACTATTATTCGGAGAACTGTATTCTATTTGTGTGTTAGGTATATATTAGGGAGAGCAGATTTCTTTTGACAATTCGTACAGCGAGTCATCCGTATTATTTTCACTCGTGGCCATCGGTCGAAATTTAAAACGACAAATCCAACCAGTAGTCGCAAAAAGGATTTGATTGATTTTTCGCGGTAGCACAGGCTAATTTGGAATCGGGAGATGAATTCTTCCCCACTCTGCCTTCTATACGCGTACCCAGACAATTGGCAATTGGACAAAACTCCAATTCGATTACGCAAACCCCTACTATCACTCTCTTCACTACATATATATGTAAATACGCAGACTTTTGAAAATTTCGCAATTTACCATTTTACTTCGTTTTCATAATATTCCCTTCTAAAAGCATCATCATTTTGTCATTTTAATAAACTCTATTATTCTCTTCGATGCATACCCAGCGTATATCTGTATATACTATTATTCATACCACCTGGTACAGGTACGTCCAAAATCTTCATCGCAATATCCTATTACAAGCGAGAGACACTCCAGTTACAAAGTATAGCTATGGAACGTTGAAAAACAAAAATTATAAATTTACCCTCCATTAAAAAAAAAAAAAAAAATCAATCTTCTTTATTTCTAATTATATTTATCGTCGAGTGTATCGCGATGTTTAGAATTAAGCAGGGCCGCCAACAGTACAGATTGTTTGATATTATTTACCAGTGACGTTTCCACGGTAACGCAACCCAACGGAAACGGAATGGCTATGCGCACCGTCAAATAGACTTTTCTAGTGTATCCGTTATCCAAAGGTGAAGTCTTATTGGTCTATGCAGCCAGTTCGAGAGGAATGAGAGAACTTACGTAGGCGTCCCGGATCACGACGGCTGCACGGACTGTTTACCGGAGCGTTTAATTCGGTTTTATTGGAGTTAAATCATGACTGTTACAGCCGACGAGCCCGGCACGAATTACAGGTGACTACCTAGTTATACGTATAGGGGGTGTCAAATTAGTCACGCACACTATCCACCTCAGCCATCAGGGGTAGCCATAGCGACCGGCGAAAATATCCAGGCCTATTTCGTATACCTCTATATACACACCCATAGATAATTGCAGTCGGTAGTGCACAAGTCATTCGAAACTAAGGCTGACTCTTTTTTACTACAATTATCTAAAGTCTATATGAAAAAAAAAGTGTTAGTATCAGTGACTGGGACCAAATTTTGTCATATGATCCAGCAGTTAATAGTTGGAAGAAAACAAAATTTAGGGTAGCAAATGTTCCGTGAGAGTGAACAGGAGATAAAATAATAAATACATATATATGTATACATGTCGAAGGATATAAACTATGTATAAGGGATCTAGTTTAGGTCCCCGTGGTCATCCATGCGTGGACCATAAGCTTCCTGCCCTCAGTAATAATACTAACATATGAGGGACAAGGCGGATAGGATTTGGTGAGAATTTTTGCACAAGGCTCATTCGAAATCGTTTGATACCAAGATATAAATCAAATTAATGTACCTTCAGGAGGGATCATATTAGAAATAAATTGTACGTAATAAACTACTTCTAAGTACAGTATAAATATTTTTATGAGTTTTCTCCAAAGTGGGTTGATTTGCATATTTCTTTGTTGGGTGATAAACATACACATTTTTTTTTTTTGAAAAAGATGTCCTTCGATTTTCAAAAATTATTGTCGTTATCCGATAACAATGGAAGAAAAAAAAAAGAAGGAAAATGAAGAAAAGTGCCACTCAATCAGAAATCTTCCTATATTTCCGTTTCCTTTTTCATTCCTTCTTTTTCTCCCTCCGTATCCCCCATCATGGAAAACTCCGGGGGTTCCAGATGAAGACGTTATTACGTAAGAGGGGTGTGCGCGCGCGCTCTCCCTCCCTCTTTAACCTCCGTCGCCCCCCCCCCCCGCCGCCCTCTACTTCTCCGCTCTTCACTGCCATGCAATGTCCGTCCTTTCGCGAGATCGTTTTTCTTGTGGGTGCGATGTTTTCAGGCGGAAAATAAGATAATGGCTTCGCTAGGCGCGAACTCACCCAGGGGTGAGAATGGCGGCAGAGATCAGGGTGCGAGAAATAGCAAAGATCGTGAGATTCCGGACACCTGCTGCGTGCCGCGGACGAAAAAAATAAAGCGGAAAGCGGAGATATCTGCCGCGCGCGGTAAAAGGAAACAGAGCGACGGGGGGATCATTGTGGATGTTGGGTGAAAATAGAAGCGTGGAAAGAAAACGATAAGGCGGATCTTTAAGGGATACTCGTGTAATATATAATGTCAAAAAAAAAGTGATTATTCACGTTATAGTTGGAATTTATGAAAATTATTCAAATCAAAGTGTACATGAGTTGTATGCATACAAGAGTATACCATGGTAACCTTGTTAATCATGTAAGTTAACTTAACTCTTGTAAGCATCGTAGGATGAGTTGTATAAAAAATTATAAAAATTCCTTTTGTCCAACCGGATATTGCTCCTATGGATGGACCAAATTCTGTGGGATATAGTGTTAATAGGCGTGGAATAACGTGGGACAAACACCCCGCTTCTATTAATTGCACTTCACCCTAAATGCAAATTGTTCGAAATTGAGCGAGGGTACCTAGAATATTTGGAAACTCCATTAGAAGCGAAGCTCCGCCCTCTGTCCCACCTGATCTCCGTCGGTTTATCACCCTCTGCCACTTCTTCGTCTCATCTGACTATTATCAGCCCTTATTGAAATCCAGCGACAGTCGTGGTATATATTTATATATAGATTTGACGTATTTTGTAGAATCTAGCAATTTGTATTTTGAAAATTATTTTAATCCACCTCTACATATACTTTGCGGTGACTATATGTATACTTCCAGTAGCCAAGGAATAAGGGTTGCTTGATTGGAAAGAACTTGTGTAACTACGTGAGATACGCCGGAAAATTAGCTGTCCGTTGCTCTGAGGTCTGTGGCTCAATTAAGTACTCCGTTTAGCGAACGACTAAAAAGGGTTCAGAACAGAAGACCCTTCTATGCTCCCTTCGAGCATCAATCATGTCAGCAACCCTTTCCCAAGGGCGGTTTTACTCACCATTGAGACGAAGTGTTGTGCTCAAACACAAAAACACTTCGTTTGGCAGATTAGCTCTTAAATGGCGAGGGTGGCACCCTGGAACAACTCTTATGGGATTGAAAGCTGCGAGGCCTATAGAAAATTTCTTAGTTCTTCCTTGACTTTGCTGCGTGATGAATTCCTATGGGAGTAAAAAAAAATAGTTGGTCACTGTGAAGAAAATGAAATTGGATCGGAAGACATCTAATTAAGAGAATAAGACAGGTGCTGGGAAGGGATTTCCCACGAAGTGGATAAAGGCAGGATTGGATTAGGGTGAGAATTTGGCGATACTTTAATATAATATATATATATATATATATATATATATATATAAGGAAATCTGTGTATATAGCCATAAAGGTCTATGACGTTTCGATATTCCTTATAATATTATGAAAGCTTTGTCGGCGTACCATTTGAGAGCAGCAATTAGCAATTAGCTGGCGGTCCTTGTAATCGAATTACGGGGTCCATTGTCGGGCCCAGGTACAAACGTATTCAGTTCCATTCCGGGGCCCTTTTTTCATACCATGGCAAACGCCGTGCTCTCTTAGAGATCGAATTTCTCGCCGCTGCATGCCCGCCATGATAGATGCAAAATGCAACCGTGGAGGGATCCCTTACAAAGGCAGGGCCGGTGAGCTCTGTGTCGCTGGATGAATGTCACTACGTGAAAATATATCCGTTTCAGAGTTTGAGATTTCGTCGAGGGGTAGTAGCGCACAGCATCTCGCTATCGTGTAGGGATTAGTAACACTAAACTCTAAGAAAGAAGAGGAAGGTATAAGAGGTCGTCTTGAACTTCACTTAGATCTAGGATTCGATACGAAGATCATCGCGTTCCCAAAAATTCCGTTTGGCGGCGCCACTGTTTCCCGAGCAGGTGAGAACAGAACTTGGAAAAAGTATGAAGATAAAAAAATTGAGTCATTGCTTGGATCTAACAGTACATTGTCATCATACTGATCTAAGATCTGTTTTTAGATAATAAAATGGCGGCCCAAGAGGCATCCTCATTGAATCCTCTAACGAGAATGTCTACTATATACATATATATAGCTACTAGAACGAGACACGTCAAATACAGCAACTCCGCCCATTGTGTAAGGGAATACCGAATCCGCGATATCCTACAGAACTAACTATTAATTTGGTTCTCAGGGCAGCGGAACGGGCGAAAGCCTTCAGGGCAACGGATTACTGTCTACAGCCTACCCTGTACACAGAGAGCACCCTGTGAAGTTAATAATCATCAAAAGTCACAGTGTTTGTTGAGGGCGGGCACCCTTTGTGCGCGTACGCGTGCTCCTGACACTAATATGGACCCCACCAGACTTTATTACGAGTTATTAAAGTTATTACATTGTCGATTTTTTATGCCGGTGGACCAAAAATCTGTTGTCTTCCCATCAGCATCTGGAATGATTAATCTGAAAGATAATTTCATCCAAGGTACGATGGTACCTACGACGACTGTCTTATACAAAAGACGATGGATCAATCGGTGATAGATGATGCTGTGATGATTTGAAAAATAAACGTCTAGGTGAGGTCGATCAGGTAGACCGTGCCAACCCGTATTCCTGAAGTAAACATATTGCCCACGAGGAACAATGCCCTGGTGCATTCGGCCGACGCAATCCAAGAGAAAGCACAGGGTAGAAACTAGAAAGAGACCGGCGGTCGTAGGACAATGGCGCTACGGTGTCAAAATATACGAAGGCCATAAGGCTAATTTGCCGAATTACGTGGCCTTAATTCGCGGTGCCTTGTTCAAAAACTGGGGCTGTTGTTTCGATGGCGCATTATACGACCCCACCGCATTGCGGAGAATTCGCGAGAATGGAAGCCTTGGCTTCGTTCGGTGAACTGATTGCGAGGGAGTTGAAAGGGGGATTGGTATTGCGAGTCGAGGCCACTATTGCCAACTGTTTGATATGAAATTTATTTGATGAAATTTAAGATATATTCTGAGAGATAATCTTTTTTTTTTTAATTGTACCATTCCTGGGACTAAGCTTTGTTTCTTTTTCTACTACTTTCTTTGTGGGGACTGAAAACTCAATGTAGGGACAAACGGACGAGCGATCGACACGTTGGCGTCAGTCGCATTGTAAGAATGAAATCGCATCGTGTTTGAGATGTTATTTGTAGCACATTAGTATTGTATCGCGAAACGAGGGTTAGGCTGGGGCGTTGGAGTGTTTAAGGGTGATTACACGCAATGACAGGGGTGGCTTTATTGGAGAAGGTTCTCAGCGGTGCTCATCTCTGTTAACTACATGAACGTGGTAATGAATCTTGGGAATGAAAGAATCTACTGAAAAAAGAAACGTCCATTAGTTATATTATTGAAACAAAATAAGGCAAGAAGGTCTTTCAACGTTAAAAAAAAATAGAATACAATAACAATTACTATTTTTTATTTTAACACTCAAAAATCCATTTCTTTCTCTGTAAAATATCTACTCTTCTGATATTTACTAAAAAATAATACACAGTGTCAATCGCAGATAATATTTTGTATGCTTTGCTCGTTATCCAAAAATTTCTTATGATTTGCCTATTGAATTTTTGTAACGGTAAAAAAAAAAGATGAGAGACGCTGCATAGGATTGAATTTAGCCGACAGTTTGACAGGGGTTATAAAAAGCGCGGTGAATAATAGACTCCAACCCTCTCTAAACATCACCCTTCTCTAGGCATACCTCGAGCGTCGTTCCCGGGCCGGAATCTAGGCTTATTTCCAAACACCCCTCCAGTACTAGCGATAGGTCTTTAATCGACTTGTAATATACCCAAAGGCAACAGTGTCCTCGTACAACTGGTGTGCGGCCGACAGTCAATCGATGCTCCATTGGCTGCACATCCCTAAATCGTACAGACAATAGAAAGACATCTTAAAGACGTTCATGACAAGAGGAAATATCTTACAGGGATAAAGGCATATGATTTGTCAAAAACATACCGTTCTACTATAAGTAGTAAAAACAAATAACGATATTTTGCAGGCAGGACAAGAAAGTCGTAAATACGAATGATTTGAATCATGAAAAAATTCGGATATTTTAAGTAAACCATACTTGACCATTTCACACCGATTAAAGGTCGCTTGAAAAAGTCACTGAAAAAGTCTCGCGAGAAAATAATGGTTTCCTAGCCTCTTAGATGGTCTTATAAAAAAAAGTGATGGAAAAGGAGAGAAGGAGAAACTGTACGATTAAGCATGAAAAAGAGAGAGACAGAGAAGGAGAGAGGATAAACGGTCAAGCGTGAGATTCGTTGCGACACTTTTCGAGCGTGGCGCATGCAACTCTTTTGAGGATGGGACACCGCGTCGAACAATGGGAAAATCTGTTAATGCCATAGCGGACAATGTACGCACTCTGGCATAAACGCTACGAATACCTTTTACTGGCGCTAATCCAAATTCGAGAACCTACAGGGCTGTCCTCATAAAAGCGACCGCTCTCCCGTGATGATCGAAGAAAATCTGGCAAAACTGATTTTCATCGCGATATCGTGCAGCCGTTATGTTACGTTGCTGCGCTTCGAGGGTTCACCGCGGTACGCGGTGGCACTGCAGTGCAAATTTTAAAACGATCGTTAAAAAGTAATCTTTAAGATTATTAAAGAGACACTAAAGAGACTTAAGATACAGAATTAGTGTGTTAACGATATAAAGTGAATCTTTGGCAATTTCTTTAAGAAATTGACAATAATAATAACAATAACAAGAAGTAGAAGCTGCCAAGAATAGATAAGCTCGGTACGACAGTCTAATTTTAATCTTGAAATTACTTCCATTTTATTTCAATTTTCCCGTATTTAAGCCTCGAAACGAGTTTACTTGGCAATATCATTGCCGAGCAGTGTCGGGAAGTACCTCCTCTAATAAATTTACAAGGTAAAACGGTTAAGTCGCGTTATCCCTGTTCTTTATATTTCCGCGAGGAGCAAGGCCATCCCTCCAGTCGCGTTTTATTTCCTTTCGAAGTCTCTTCATCTCTTTCTCTCTTCTTCTTACGCTCTCATTCATCCACAGTCTCTCTCTCTCGCTCTCTTCCCCATCGAGAGATCCCCTCCCGTCACCTTAAAGGTTATACAAGAGAGGGCGCACGTAAATTCGCTTATTTTTCCATCATTTCAACATGGCATCTTGTCCGTAGCCTTTTCTTATCCACGCTCGACGAAAGAAAATTGCTTCTCTTCGTAATAAACGGAATATCGACCTGATGAGCTCGGAATGTCTTTCTAATGGCAACGCGAAAACGTTTCAATTTACCAGCCATTTATAGACACTCAGATATTTTAAAAGGTTATCACAACTTACTGTAAGCTCCGAGCATCCTTCTAGAGCTTATTTAATTTAGTATATATATATATATACATATATGTATACAGGGTGTTCCTAAACAGACATAGCATCAGTATATATACTCTTATGATGAAAAACAATCCAGTCCTCCTAGTTTCCGCATTATCCGACAGATGGCGCAGGCTGTATAAGACCAATGCAAGAACTAGAAGCAAAACAGAAGTAAATTACATGGTTACGTAACACGCGCGTAAGTAAAAGCACAGAAAGAAATTGTATCCCTGTCCTCTGTACGTACCTAGTCGTCGTTGAATTATTCATAAGCCCAAGCACTCGATAGCCATCGGCTTTTAACGCAACAGACTTGGCAGCCTGCCAACAGCAGCCATGTTATAATAAAGAAATCAACATGGCTGACTCCCTCTACTATACCTGTCTTACTCCAACTCTCTTTCTCAGTCCTCTTCTACGGAGCCATCCACTCACTTTCGATTTTGCCCTCGAGCTTGTTACCCTCTTGATGCCGAAGAAGGGTCGACCAAAGTCCCCTGCCTTTCTTACCAGCTAGTTTAGGGGTGGACCGCTCCGCCCAGATATTTTGCCCCGAGCCACTTTTCTCACTTACCAAGTACGTCTTCCGAAGAGGGTAACTAAGCTGTACTGACATACAACTGTAACGTTGGAATTTGTACTGTATTAATTTTTAAAAATTTTATTTTTAATTTTTAGGCTAAACGTCATTGACACATCTTGAATCTATAACGGTGTAACATGGTGTAATTGTCCTACGAAGCGTTTTTGGTCTTCATTCACAAAAGACACATCTACTTCTGGTAGCACCAAATAGTTTTGTACCTAATGGAAATTTTTTTCCTAGCTTCGACCCAATTCTCGAGACGTCATTAAGCGTCGGAGGTCGACGCTGAACATTTTACCAGTCGAGAGTAATAATTAGCCTGGCGGGCGAGATTTCACTTAGAAGATAGGTTAACTGCGTATTAGGATAATATGCATTGCTTGCTCGCTTTTATGCTACTGCCGATACCTCAGTATTCGGTCTAGTTAGTGTCTTAGAATGGGATAGAGATTCCTCTTAAAGAATTTTGGTAAGAATAAGAGAACAGAGGAGCAGGTATATATTAACTCCTGTCTAACTAGAGCACTGAGTAATTGTATATGTGCCACTCATGGATGTCTTTTAGCTGTCCATTCAGAGGAACTTACCAGGCAAATTAACTTCCGTTCTGTCATTCGATTTTGTTCGCTCATATTTGTTAGCACTTTATGTGTTTACTCCGTCACTTTACCAGTACTAATAATGACATTTTGTAAATACGTATCACTTTATGCACTTAGGTGACTGTCACTTTCCTCCTTTTTTTTTTTAACAAATATGCTAATATCATTGATATTGAATCTAGTGGATTATAGTATAGGTATGTACATACTGGAAGAAATGGTGGACTCTTATGACTTCAGGGAATTAATGATGCCTGAATAATTACAAAGCTGATTAATTTTTGGACTGTAACTTTTTCTGTTTGTTTTTTTTTTTTTTAATTTTTTTGCCGTTTTTTCTGTTACAGGTCTGGTTTCAAAACAGACGGGCAAAATGGCGGAGGCAGGAGAAAATGGAGGCTGCCAGACTTGGCTTGAGCGAATATCATCACGCTGCTAGTATGAGGTACGTAATTAATGGCGCTAATTAAAAGCTTGTACTACTAAAATTGTTGTGTAATATTTTAATTATGTAAAAAGTATTGCAGTTTTTTTTTTAGTTTATAGATTCACATTACACGTTTACTTTTTAGTATTTTTAAGTCTTACCGTGTAGTTTACGCTGCTAAATTTATTTTCATATCTTCTGCTCTTGTTGTTGCTCCATATTGGAAAATTTGTAATTCAAAATTACAGAAACGTAGGAGGACCCGCACTAGGTCTACCGGGTGATCCTTGGCTGGCGCCACCAGGTCTTCTCAGCGCCCTTCCCGGCTTTCTGGCTGCACCCCATACAGGATATCCGAGTTATTTGACGTCACCAAGACGATTGCCGTCGCCGCCAAACGTTACCACCGTCAGCAACGCCGTACAAGGTAAGATGAAGAAAAAATCTATTTCCTATTACATTGCCAATGATCCTGTATAGCGTATAATTTTTAAAGGACGATACGAAATTTTTGCTGAACGTGAAAATCCTGATGTACTAAGAATAAAATATAAAATTGAAATTTGAAAAAATAATAAGAGACTCGTGATAAATAATCTTATAATAAAGGTTTATAAGAAATGTCTATATAGATACTTTTTTTTTTCATTTTAGCAGTGGGTTCCATCAGTAGTGGAATTTCCAGTATACCTGGTAATGGACATGTTCATCCACCACCTAGTCCACCAGGACACGATCCTCGTACCTCCAGTATCCAAGCCTTGAGACTTCGAGCTAAGGAACACGTCGAGAACATCACCAAGGGTCTGCAGATGGTCTGAAGTTGATTGCTTCCAAAGATAGAATCCAATTTCTAGATTATTCCTTGTTCAGGTTTGAACATACTGCACACTGGAAATCAGAGTCTGCGATTTTCGACGATCTTAGACCAGTAAACGGACGTATAACGGTTTCAAAAAAAAAATACAAACAAACAAATTGTCAAATTTCAAATGAAAAAGTGAATAAGGATCCCTCGCAAGAACGTGGCTTCCAAAATTCAATTTCGATGTTCGAGTTCGACTTATTTCCATGTGGAAAAATTCGACTCCCATATTCAAGCAATTGGATACACTGGCGGCCATGACTATTTGCCAAGGTGCAATACACAAAAGTAAAGAAGAATCGTCGTCGAGTCGCGTACGTCGAATATAGAGAGAATCGATCGGCAATGAAATTCTTAGTGTTTTGGGACGATTTGTTGCGCGTTGTAAGAAAATTGAATTTCAATATTCGTTAAAAATATAACAAGCCTCCATTTTTGGTATTCGGACAAAGTATTGGGGATTATGCGTTTAAAAAAAATGGTGACAGGAATAACAATGTTAAAAAAAAAGGATTACACAATCAAGACAAGAGGATCAGTACTAAGTAAAACAGTGGAAAAAAATTAAATAAATATTAAAAAAAAAACGTGTCTCGGACTAAAGGGACGTATCCTTCTGGATAATAGGAGTCAATATATGGAACAATGTTGGTTCGGTTGACAACACGACATTCTCATTAGTTAACTCGGCTGAATGTCTGAGACAATCACGTGTGGATGTGTAAATATAACGTAATATAATATAGTATATCGTTCAATGATCCATTAAATATATAACGTAGAGATATAACGTATAAATTTATATGTAGAAACTAATGGAACAACGGAATTCGTGAGATCGATAGATATTCCATTTGCTTTGTTCTATGGAGAACGAAAAATTACAAAATAAAAGTACATAAATACAGAAACGTGTCTTCTGTGGGGAAAAATATGAAATTTCACTGATAATTAATATCACCAGGGTCGAATATCAATAAATTTTATCAATCCTAAACGCTCAGTCGATTGGACGTTTTAGAGACTAGAGCATTTTCTTAATATAACCTAGAAAACAGTCCCTTTGATATAAAACGATGTACTGCAGTATTAATACGCTAAGAGACAAGAAAAGAAAATAATGTGGATATTAAGATATAATGAATCACGATCTACGTAGTCGTGACGCTTAAAGAACGAAATGAAAAATGTAATTTCGTTAAAGTTAAAAGTTTCGATTTAGATAGTTTTGAGTCGTTGATTCGTGAGCATTTTTGAAAAATGTTACGTACCGCGTAATTACGAATCAATGATAATCATGAGACGTCGTAGAGAGATAGATAAATTACACTAAATATCTATTTGTATATAATTATCTGCTCGTGATAATAATAAAATTTGATGTACATATTTAATCGTACTGTTTCCTTTTTTAATCTACGTATCACGTATATTCCACTTTTCCCGCTCTTTTCATATCCTTCAGCAAACACCAGGATAAACGCTTCTGACGTGAAATTGGGGTCTTGAAAATTGTATCGTCAGCGTTCTGTAAGAAGGACAAGAAAGGTATAAAAAGATTTAAAAAATTGCCATAAAAAATTTGGCAATAAGGCGAAAATTGGGAATAAAAAACGTCAAACATACCGCGGAAGGTTTGAACATTCGTCCCACGCTCTCTTGGACTTTAAAATTCTGGCGTATTATGGCGCGCAAGTTTGTTAAAGAATTAGCATTTCAAAGAGCCGTTTTAATTAAGCTTTAATTAATTTCGTCAAGCGTCAACTTCAGGAGGAGTCAGGCATCTGATTATTCGGTTTCCTTTACTCTTAATTAAAATCCAGGAAGTCTCAAAACAACCGCTCGATATATATATATTTGGCCCGTAATACTTTTTTTTTTCTTCCATCCATCCAAGGGAGTCACGGTGGCTCCTCCCTCCCGCCGTAAACAATTTCATCAAATAATCCGACGTCCGAGAGACAGGATCTCTACACATAAATTTGACGTACATCTCGCGTCACGACGCTATGGAAAGTCTAGTCTCACTAGACGTCTGAATCAGTAACGAAATCCAATATACTGCCACAACGGAGCTTGAGAAAATTCAAGAAATACAATTTAAGCTGTAACAGTTTAATCAGATCGACGGACGCCATTGTTACCCGCCATATTACATTGCACCACGTGACACGTGATTGACAATGAGGTCGGATAAATAATTGTTTCACTATGTACAACCGAATAAAGCAATGTACAGAAAATTTCGAGGTTTAATTGGAAAAATGTTGAAAGGTAAAACTTGACGAAACAATGGATTCCAAATGATCCCAAACCATTAGGTATTCCAATGGACGCGTTAGGGGCTTGCAGTTGAAGTGCGCAAGTGGAGAATACGAGGATGGGAATGAGAGGACAAGGGGGTAGGATCTGGCGTAAGAGGGTGCAAGAGGGCGCAAGAGGGCGC
>JARPRG010000270.1:785323-822796 GCA_031001745.1 Hartigia nigra
AGAATACGAGGATGGGAATGAGAGGACAAGGGGGTAGGATCTGGCGTAAGAGGGTGCAAGAGGGCGCAAGAGGGCGCTAGAACTCACCCAATAAAATGGTAATTTCTGTTTGTCGAAGTTAACCATGCGAACGAGCCTGGAAATTCAAGTCCATGCGTACTCCCTAACTCCAAAGACTAATACACCTAGGGAAAAGTGCTGGCGAGGGTAATACAGTTGTCCATGGAGAAAAACTCGGGAAAAACACCCTTTGAGACGTGAGCTATAAGAAAGGGTTAGTTACCACCTCGGTGTACATACCTGCTCTTCTTGCAAAACTCTTAAAATGGATCTAATTTTGAGAAGTTTGACTGTTAAATAAAACTGCCTTATAGTAGCAGATAAATTTAGCCCAGGAAGGCTCGTTCAATTCAACTCTAAAGGGATGACGATGGCGGAGCAAGGGAACGAGAAAGACAGCAAAACGAACCGATACTTGGGCGAAGAAAGCAAACGGCACGGACGTCTTCCCAAGGGTTGAAATTGGCACGGAAATCGTGGGTTTATTAAATTTGTTTAGGAACAGGTAAAGGGAGTGAGATTTTCCTTGCTTCTGGTTTGGGGTAGAACGTCGTCTGTCTAATATTGTCTAATGGTTGGCCAACCTAACCTTATTGCTGCTAGCAGAGTAAAGAATCCGTAAGAATCAAATAAGAAGAATAACCTTAAGAACAGAGAAAATTACGTAAAGAAAGCAATAAAATGTACGACATAACCTATTCAATCCAAAGTCAAAACTTCACTTGCGCCATGATTGACACGCACGTTACTTTGTAATGATCTACTTATTACAAAAATGTTAATTAATAATCTTTACTAAATCCTATCAATGACTTGTTGAACTTTCTTAAGACGATGATTTATCAGCCTGATGACTCTTTCGGTTCAAGAGCGTAATCTTATGACGAATTTCCATTGTGCCTATCATCAGGTACGCTTGACTAACCACGTAAAGCCATAATCACGACTGACAAACTGTCGGAGGTTGTTTAGCATTATTAATTAAAGCCAAAGTCATACTAAGTTGGCGAGTACATAAGCAGAAATAATATTTGCTCGGTGTTCATTAGACGAGTCAGCCAGAGCGGTACAGAGATGGCGCCACAAACGAGCCGGATTCTCATTAAAATAATCGTGCCTTTCATTTTCACCCCGTCGGCTAAAAATAAGGGAAACAAAGTGGCTAGGAGGTAGGTAGGTAGGTAGGCTGGTAGCTAGGTAGATAGGTAGTACGTAACTGGGGTTGTAGAGGGCTTCCCTAGATAAACGTGTGTTGTACATATATATATGGATATACGTAAAAGCTATCCCCCCATGAGTTACCGGGTAGTTTGGCTACCACTAGCTAACTTAAATGAAAGTCGCGGTTACCACTAACGTGAGAATACGTTGAGAGAAAAATTCATTTTCCTTAACTAATATAATACGCTGACATCGTCGCTGGCTAATTATCTTTTTCGCGCTTCACATTCTACCCCAAAAGGATGGATTTGACCCTTAACTTTATCCTTTCAATATTATACGTAATGAACTTGTAATCAATTAAAAATTATGAAATTGTATATGAAATTATCATTACGCGGACTTCTTTATGCTTAGAAATATAAGTGTATATATTAATTTTGTGGATTTATTGTTATTTTACGTCTTCGATTTATCTTTTGTGAAAGAAAATATTTCATTTTAATCGTAGCTGTCGCCCTGTCTTGTATATTCGTCATGAGGATAGTTGGTCGCCACACGTTCGATATTTCGTTTCCTGTAGGCACGTAGGTGGTCGGTATTTGATTTTACACAGTACGCAATGGGAGGTATTCCGCGAGCGTTAATTATCGTTGACCACCAACAGCCCCATTACGTTCCAATCGACCCCTTAATCAACGCATGATTGGTGTACTAATTGATTGCTACTTCGTAATTATAACAGTGCACTGTCGAGAACGATAGCGCAAATCGGGAAATCAAGTGGGTGACAAATTCTATTACCAGAAGGTCTTTATACATGGTTTCCTTTCTTCACGCTCTATCGCTTGATAGTAAGAGTAGTAAAGTTACAGGAGATGATATTCAATTATTTTTTACATCATCCACTTTCTAGTATTCATAAAGGTTTGTTGGAACATTGATGGTTAGAAATTCAAATGATCTATTATATTGCTTAGGGGATGATTTATGCCATAGCTGTTTCCCCTTCTTCCAGGGGTAGGTGCTGCCCTGTAATGAACACTTACGGAACTATGGTAACGCTGTTTCTACTCTGTCGGTAAAAATTAATCTTAATTTACCATCGGAGATAAAAACTTTTAGCACACCCTTAGTGATAGTAATACCGATAAACTACCCTACTAACGTGGTAAGCTTATGATTTATGAAAATTTCATAGGGCGTGCCAGGGTCTAAGATTGTCCACCACATTGAACAATTCAAGCAAATATTATTATCAGTCACAATTAAATAGCCACCACCCTCCCCCCTTACTATGTAATATATAAATTTAAAAACCATCCCCCTACAATTTTCTAAAATTCCCATCAATCCCCACACTTTATATTTGTCTCTTAAAACTCTTTTAATTTTTTTTCCATAAATTAATATCGATCCATAGAGCACAACAAAGCTACCCCAATGGTACCAAGCAGTCAAACTACAATTTTTATTAAGCCAATGATTAATGATTTCCACCAGTACCGTATTAATTGACCCATACAACCTTATCGCTCGCATGTACAAAGCGTCTAGAAATAAGAAAAACCAGATGAAAACAAATTTAAAAAAGAAGGTTTGGGGGCGGGAGGAACCGACGAGACATCATTAACCCAAGAAAACCCATTTGGTTACTCGTCATAAAAAAAACCTACAGTCCTCTGTCTACAGGTTAGCTATAGCTATACATATATGTGTTCTTCATATACATATCAGATCGTTCGTCCGTAAATATTTGATCATTTTACATTGGACACCTCGATTGGCCGCAGCCATCAACGAGCAAGCAGCCATACAAAACTACAATTTCTAAAGAGGTACTCGATTCTCATACATTTCCATTGGCAACAGTGTATAACGTGAATATCAATTCAAACAAATATTATTGATTTATAAGTGATTTTTATTCTGTTTTTTTTTTTTTTTCTTTTACAGTCGCAATAAGAACGGTTGCTCAATCACGTTCAAGAGATCCAAAACAAATTTTTACGACTACGTGAAAAAGGGAATTTCAAATTTTTGTCAATTCACCTCGTGGTTCATCAATTTTTTGAATAGAAGATTACAAGGCTGTTCTCACCGGCAAAGAGGTCGCTATAATCTAATGTGGTCCACTCTATTGTCTATTATTCGAAACAGAGCGTCTATACGTGCACCAGGACGCAATGCATATTCAAAATCCAGCCGCAGGCATAGCCGTCTCTTGTTTTTGAGCTCGCGCACGGTTCCGCAAATTCGGTTAGTTCATTTGAAATTCCCCCCCCTCCTAACCCCGTCCCACGTACAAACTCTACGTTTTAACCCCTCGCAGTGTGTGTCCGAGGTTATGAATTTTAATAGCTTTATCCCGCGCGGGGCGGCGGTAAAAATGGCGACGAATTTTTCGCCCGTCAAATTGTCGATAGATTGGATTAAAGCAAAAATCCCGTAGAGTCGCCAACGAGAGAACGCTTCGCGGACAATAATATAGTATTTTTTTTTGCGTTCTACAGGGATACAAAAAAATTGTGTGCAAAGTGGCGGAGACGAGGATGAAATTTTTGAAAATAAAAAATATATATATATACCCCCTGGTCACGCCCAGTTTACTTTATCTTGGTATACGGTAACCTAAATTCTGGTATGCACTTTTCGACTGGTCTCGATGATTTTATATACTTTATCGCGTTTATTTTTTTTTTCCAATCCATTTCGGCTGATATGAAATATGAAAAGAAAATGGCTGACGACAGGCATTGGGGTGTATGGGAAAATTTTTATCTCTTGAATTTTTATCTCGTCAAGCACTGGGCGATTGATAGATAATTTAATGGAGTTATTGGTAAGGTTATTAATTGTATTTTTTTCTCCTTGATAATCTTATATATATGTAATCTATTGGTATGACGTAATGAGATATTTGAAAGGCGTAAAGGTCCACTCATATGACAGAAGCGATTGACGATTGTCAGGACAATTTAAATCGTTACCGAATCATTCGAAAGCGTTTTCCTACCCTCGAAGAGGGGGTGAATTCGTATACAATAGACCAGTCAAGCTCATCGGCTGAAATCATTGTCGACAAAACTCGCAGATGGTCGGGTATTCCTATAGCTATACTTGTACTATGACGTCAGTATACTATACCTAATAGACCGACTGGTAAATTCACTTTGATTCGATAAAAAAACGTCATGAAAAAAAAAAAAAATCATTAGCAATTCTAAATAAGTAAATTACAATGTAGTAAAGCACATATAACCAATTGTACAATTTTTTTTCTCACTTTCTTTAAACCACTCGAAATCCCTCCCGTTAATCGAACGTTTTTCATATTTTAATTCTTCGTGAAAAAATTTGGTTGAAAAGAGAAAAAAAATGCTTTCACACTACCCATAACTTATCTTAATTCGTACCTACTACCTATATTTTCTATCGGTTTCTAATGCCAGTTTGTATTCCAGTAAGTATGGGAAGATACTTTTAAAGAAAAAAAAAGAAGGAAAAAAAAATACGCGGACGAATAGATTCGTCCAGGTATTCGTAATGAACTCCTCAGGGATTTTTCGAGTACCTGCTGAGGTCTCAACCTCTTCTTCTTGACACCTTCAATGGTGTTAGTTCTAACGCCTAGGTACCGCGGCCACTAAGACCATTGAAAGACGCGCCAGTGGGATTCAGAGTTTTGCAAATTCGGTTCATTTGCTGCATTGTCCGCGGCTTAACGAGAAATGAGACCCTCTTGAGTGAAATCGCAGTAAAGACCGTTGAAGTTTTACCGACAAGTGTCGAAAGTGCGGGGCACTCGGCCTTTACGAGGGTGAGGAGGGGCAGGGATCAACCGTAAAGAAAAAAATTTCAAGATCTTCGCCAAAAGCATTTTACGAATCTCTAATAGATTTCTAATGTAGACATGTAAAAATTAATGAAGCGATTGTCAATTTTTCATTTATAAATTTTGTTTCTGAAATTTATTTCGCTACGTCACTTTATTTATTATTATATAATATTGATTGAGAAATACGTTAGTCTTGCCAGTGTTAATACTCGATTCGATAATTTAATCAAATCTTTGCCTTGGGCTTGACCAAATAAAGGCTGCGATACGGTGACAGATATATTAGATACGTTTCAATAGAGCTGTCTGCATTACATTATTCGCCTGGTAGATCTCTAGTACAAACAACATCAACTTTTCCCATGCTCCTGATCGCAGGGGTTCTCACCCTATTTATTGTGTCATGGGTCACCAGTCAATTATATATAGCCTTTTGCATGTTCTTAGAGGAATTCAATACAGCTGCCTGTTGATTGGTTGTCATTGGATCAAATAATGGAATGATTCATACGTGGGAAGAAGGAAAGGGGAGGAGAGGGTGGATAATAAAAATTGAAATATTAAAAAAGGATTTTGATATTTTCGCTTCCTAAATCACTGAAACGTCCTAAGCCTTAAATGCCGACAATCTTGAGGGTGCTTCTTTTTTGTCTAAAAATATATTTAATTCTTTGGATCGTTATAGTCATTGCTGAAGGTTTACAAGTATCAATTGAAAATACTAAGGATAAACTACATGTGCCTAGGTGGAGCACGAATAAACCAGGGGATGAAAATGGGAAGCGCTGAACTGGTATAAACAAGGGTCGCATGCAATATTAGGGGCATTAAGTCGCCATAAAGAGCGCATTAGGGATGCGCCTGCCCTCGAGGGGTAGTTTAGCGTTTAATTGTACCACCCTGTGTATCAAAGGTTTCGATTTCTGCCCGACAAGTCTTCGCATTCTCGTCTCATACATCCCTTTACTTGCCTCATAAAGTGCCGAGTAACCACCCCGTGAAAACGAGACAATAAAAATAACTATAAAACTGATAAAACTACCCCTAACATTATTGCCCGTGAAAAAGAAAAACTCTCAGAGTCACTTTTTCCAAATTATAATCTCTGACCCATAAAGTACCCAAAAAAGTTCATTAAAGAATGACCTTATCGAAAATTCTCAAAAACCACCCCTAATCGTCAATCTCCAAAGGATAAATGGTGTTTGTTACATAAAACTGTACTGCTGTACCCCTGACGAAGGGCGAGTCATTATTCGATAGTAAGATCGACTCAGAGGGGCGTGAGGGGTGGTTTGCGGCAATGGCGATTCGAATTTTACAAGGGTTGTATTAGGGTTCCCAGTCAAAGCAAAAGAGGGGTAGAAAGAGAAATAAAGAGAGAGTATACAAAATACAGGCAGACTGACTGCCTAAGGTATATAGCTCGAAATTTTAGTGAGTGCAAGAGGGGGTTGACGATGTGGAGGATAGGGAGTCGTGGTAGCAGAACGAGCAGCAGCATCTACTGGCAGAAGCACGAGAACGTATAAGAGGAACAGGCGAATACCCAAGTTGCTATTGAACCGATTTTGAGCAAATATCGCTTCAAGCAGGTCGTGGCGGTTGGGTGGGTGGTTAAGGGGGTATACGACCGTACGTACGGATGGACGGGTGGTTGGATCCTCGACGGAGTGAGATACCATGAAGCTCTAGAGGGTGCACGAAAGCAGAGAGAGAGCTCACAAGCCCTTTGGCAAATTTCATAACCGAACTTGTCGTATTTGCTGAGATTATTTCAATATATTCGACTCAACCGGGAATCTGTTTGCGAGCTAGTGTATGCGTCAATGGAACTTGATGCCATCCTGGAGTACTATTCCACGCTTGGGGGGGTTTCTACATTTATATACGCACAACCCCCTGCAACTATTTTCACCAGATTTCTCTTTCCCTCCGTTCCCCGCTCTCTCTCTCTCTCTCTCTCTCTCTCTCTCTCTCACTCTCTCTTCATCTCTGGCTGCTCGGAATGGTTAATTAAAATTTTTCTCTCGTTCTTTAGCATGATTTTATACACGTGGTTGATAGTCCTGAAAAAATGAAGAACTATTAGATGCTTTAATTAACAATGTAATTAAGGTGGTTGTTGTTATTGAGATGATATGGATTTTTTTATGGTTTCTTCATTATAAGTTGATAACTTACTGCAAGGGGGATTAAGTGCCGTGCATTGGGTTTGGCTTGAATTAAATGAAATCTATAGAGCGATTCGCCTTAGGTTAGTCTAATAAGGCTAATTAAATAAACGGTGAAATTGCCAAAATGGGACGTGGCGATTTTATTGCCACGCGCCGCCACGTGTCAGTCAGGGCTTCGTCGGTTTGACAAAATGTATCGTTAGATCCTGGGGGATGGTATGGTCTATGGGAACATTATTACTTTTTTTTTCAGGAACACTCTCATGGAAATTTAAATAAAATTCAGTGAAAATCACGTATTATACCTCTGCTATCTATACCAACCAATTTTACCACGAAAGCCCCATGAGATACCAAAATGGAATTAAATTTGAAGAAAAAATTCAAAATTTCATTAAAAAACCAAGGAAAAATGGATCATGATTCCTCCACGTAAAAAAATTTAAGATCAGTTGTTTTTTTTCAAGAATAACAAAAAAAATAAAAGAATACAAATATAAATAAAATATCTAATATGTAAATATATATACCTGATGGTCGTTTACTAATTCGCAATTAGACATTCGTACTACGGCATATCGATGCTTAATAACGTGTTCGCCAGATAAGCGGCATTAAGTACGTTAAAAAAGAGAAATTCAGCCATTGTTTCATTCGATTTACACCCAGTTCCATCATCGTGATACAGAGAGAACCTGCAATTTACAAGGGAATGAAAAGTTAAGCCCGAGCCAGGCTCTAGGGGTGGCGTGCAGACAATGGTTTTGGCTTTAAAATCTCTACGGCAAACAAATGGGAAATCCCGGCTTAGAACGTAATTGAGATATTGAGATCTGATTAAGATGAAATCAATAACACTGATACCCCGGCACATTTTTATCTCGTTTCCTGCCTAGGACCGATTACGTCTATAAAAATTATTGTATCACAATATCGCCCAATACCCTATTACGCACGTAAAATTTCCATTAAAAATAATAAAGAGGGTTAAGGATCCTCTCTAATTAACTGGCATTATTAACAAAAATATTTGTAATAATCAAAACAACTTTCTATCTCTCTCTATAATCTTTACACGTTCTCAGGGATCGAATTTCTGTCTCTGTGCCAAGAGAAAAGTACGGTCGCACGAATGATCCTTGCTGTAAATTTGTAAGAGCGCCTTTCGGGCGCTACCGCGTGGTTTCCCTTTCACGTGGCATTACAATAAAAGATACTTCTGTGGCCAAACATGCCTTGAAAATATATAATATACCGGGTGTCCGCATCTGCCAGCACCGCGGGAGGTCTCACCATTCAAAAAGTGTGTACGCCCAGCCAAGCTAAACCCTCGAAAAATCTTTGAACCTTTTACTTCGTTCTGTTCGGATAGGCTCGTTATTCGGTTAGGTGATACTATTAACACAGTACCAGCCAATCTCATCTCTTCTTACGTTGTATCGACCAATGAAACGCCCCCTTTGCCAATCCTGGGAATAACGGTGGGACGAACGAACCGCAAGGAATCGTGTAACCGACTCTCTTTGTGCTCTCCTTCACGCCGTGCCTAACGCGATGTAACACTTTTTTTTACTTAATAATTACGTGCCCAAATCCCCTTAAACGGCCATTAAACCACCCTTAGTCAGCCATGAAAAATTTAAGCTAAAACGAAACCCCTCGAGTACAGGGTCGATGTATATGAAATTATTGTTCGATAGATAATTTGGGGTTTCTTGGGACTTCATCTTTTTTTTAGGATTTTTCTGTGGACATAGATTATTGAGTAATTTTGATACGCGAGAGGATATTTTCGATAATTTATTGAGACTGCATCGTGTTCTAGATTTATCGTATGTGAATAATGTGTCGTTTCATATCGCCACGATTTAATAAAACGTGAGACTAGAAAAGCTGTTTCTATACGTTGATAAACTGCTTTGTATATTACATTACATTACGTTCATTATCTTGCTTGGTTCTGTTTTATCAAGCCGCCTTTGATTTAGGATCCACACCTGTTTATCGTGCGCGTTTACACGATACGTAAACGAAACGTGTGTCTCTATTTGACAAAATGATGAAAATATCTCATGATTACACTGTATTCTTATCAAACAAATTTACTAAAGATTATATACAGTTGATACTCGTGAGAAGAATTCAAGTTTTGACATTTAAGGAAATATTACAAAAAAAAAAAATATTAAAAATATACCTGTTCTCCCACAATTTAAAAATAAAAACCAAACACTTTTTTCCCATAAAAAGAGATACTCTACCATCCCTCGATTCTTATACACCGCATATAAACTCATGCCCTGATGCATCTTTTATTACCTGAAAAATGTCTTTATTCGTCAAAATTAATCGTCCGTAACGGCGCCCCGCGGTGACTCAAAATTCAAAAAAAAAAAAAAAATCCTCACATGACTCTCGTTAGAAGAAACATAAAGGAATAAAGTTTAAAAATAACAAACTTCCTCTAGTAACTAGCAGGTATAAATAAGAAGCAATAAAAATTTGTGTAAAATCCTAAAGCCCAGTTTACATGCACCTACTATTCACATTAGTGAAGTAAACTCATCAATACCGACAAGCATCGTCGCATTTCGAAGGGTGAAAAGACACGTTCTTCCTACCTAGGGGGTTGGTACAACTGCACCCCTATAGTGCAGGGTTAGTACAGCATCCAAAGTAAAGCCATAACCACCCGAATACCCAGATGCTTCCTAATGGTCTTAATGAAGTGTATACACCCAAGCTATGGAATTAAATGTTGGATCATAATAAAACAAATTTTTAAGCATAACCATACACTCAGATTCACCGCGTGTGAAGAGAAAAAGTTCTCAAAGATTTTAACAGGCTTTTTTACACGTCATATATATGTACATATATATTTAATACCAATCGCGTTGTAATGTACCCGCCTTAAGTTTGTCATAAAAATACACTGATTTACCTGAAATACATATTTATAGAATCAGACATTGAGACAAATAGAAATACCAAATAAATACCTTATTTTCTTCCCACGCATAAAACTCCTGCTTAGACAATCATTTTTCGTCAATCCATAATACTTGCTCAACGGTCTATACTCTTGTGTAATATTATGCAATATTTACGAACGACAGTATAAAAGCCTGCCTTTACCTGATTCTTATCTGAGTGCCTAATGCTCGGCCAACGTAGTCCGAACTGCGAGAAAAATAATAATTCTTCGACAGGAGTCTCAATAAAATAACCTACAAATGCGTAACGGAAATTTGACAAATATCTTACTAGATAAATGTTTTACCGCTTATGTTACTAGGCAGTCAATCACGTTGTAACAGTGAAACTTAGTAGCTTTCATCCATCGCAGAAAAATTTCGTCAATAAGTGGACGTACTAATTGATATCATTCACGGTGTCATTATGCTGATTTCACGGTATCGCCGCCATTATTTTCAACCCACTAAAATCTTTTCAAGCTGGCACTTCGCACGATTTTCCGGCGCTCGACGTGAACGTAGCATACAGAGTATAGAGCCATGACGAGGATGGGGATAGAAGTATGAAGTGAGCATATTACTATTGAGAATAAGTACCTGGCTTCGAGATGGGGCGGCTTGGAACGTAACGGGGGTGGTAACCGGGTGCAAATGGGGTGGTACAATGGGCACTAATGGATCTCAAGCCGCCGCGAGAGGCGCTGCTTTTAATCTAATTGTCCTTCGTAGCCACCGCGATCTTGAACAGTGACAGTCAACTTATAAATTTCTACTGGATAGTTTCGGAATAAGGTTATCAAATTAAATGACAACAAAATTTATAACCAATTATAGTAATTATAGTATCGATAAAAGATGCATTTAATTGAAAAAACCTGTATTAGAAGCTGAATCAAATTTCTATTAGGAAAAATTATATTTCAACGTCAATTCGATTCTTTTGAATAGTGAAAATTGATTTATGGTGTCAAATATATATTTTTAAGGTAAAACAGGTGAAGGGAAGTGTTTAATATATGATAGTCTGATGATTAGTGTCTTGTATGGGCCAGGTGGTACAATTACAGTGACTGAAATAGCAGAAGAAAATGGCTGGTGTAAACTGACAATAACAATAAGCTAATAATAACACGCACTTTCCATCGTTAGAACGAATACAACAAAGCGTCAGATAAATTTCTGATACTGCTAATAAATTGGTCGACTTGTAATTGCCATTGTGCGTGTTGTGCCGTGATAGTGTAATGCAAACGACGAAAAGCCCGACGGATAGAAAAACTGGGCGTTCACGATTAAATGAATGCGAGAGAGATGGCCAATGTTTACACGCAACTCGTGGGAAAATGTTTCCCGTGTAAACCTGAAATTCATGGAATCGTCATAATGATAGACTCGGCGTTAACGGGTGACAGCTAAATCTCTTCTTGATTTATGACGAGGAAACGATTTTTCAGCAGAGTTGTTTCACAGTGCCGAAGTTGTGAACTTTGACAAAACGAACCAAATTTTATTTCAATCTCCAAACGTCTTCCGTGTACGAGCAATAAAAAAAAAGAAATAATTTATTTCAGTATTAATTAATCGTTCAAAGGTTCGTTTGATTGAATGTACAACGTTAGTTCTCTTGGAATTGTCATATATTTTTTTACTTAATTAATAGGTAGTATCTATAGTTATTTACAGAAAAAAAAAGAGTACGCTAGCCAGTGGATTATATGATACACATATGTTACAAAAGCTTATCACCTATTTCGCATCTTCTTCAGTGAACTAGATTTCGATATTCTAGGCGGTAATCATACATCTATGGTTTTGTGTATCTACAGATAATTTCATTGTTAGATACCGCCATGTTGTGTCTTCGTAATGAGCGTAGATACCGGTATCCAGAGTGATTAGGGAAAAAATAAAAAATGTATATATCTATATACGTCAAGTCACAGGAATAAGTACAAGCGGAAACGTTAGGAGCCATCCTCCATCAAAGTCACTTTGGATACGAGATAATATTTTACAAGTCAATGATGTTTTCAATAAAATGATGAATTAATTAAATGAATAATGGAAAGCTAGAGGAGTACGAATACTACGAAGGAAATAAAAAAATGATCATCACAACTAAGATTAACGACAATGAATAAGGTGAGAAATTAATTAATTAATTTTTCAGTACGACCGCCAGCAGTCATTAAGATGATCTTATTTATATATATGAGGAATGACATTTCCACTCTATAAATATATCAATAAATTTCCTCATAATCTGTTTCTTCCATCACAAGAAGATTGTCAAGAAACCGTGATGATCGTCTATCGCGGATTTGAGATTAATTGTAGGCAACGGCGAACGCTGAGATTGGACCACGAGCATTCGGATTGATCGACAGTTCGAATTGCGATTAAATTATTGGATTAAAAATTTATGTAAAATTGACAGAAAATAATTTATTTCAGTTAATTATCCGCCTTACGTAATACCTCCTCGGCCTTGACTCTCAGTACTTCAGCGCTCTGTCTTCTCATCTCGTCGTCGGAAGATCCTGAGTCTTCTTCTCTCTCGTGTTTCGAGCTGAGATTCTGTGGGATGCTCTGAACGCCAAGATTGAGAGGATGATGAAGCTGACTGTTCAGCGAATGAGAATTGATCGTGGTGTGATTGAGTGAGGATGCTGGATTGAGACCGACCGGAAGTACCGTGCTGAGAGACGCCAAATTCTGAGGTAACGGAAGTCCGATGTACTGCGAGAGTATTGCATGCAGGGGTGGTAATTTCGGGGCGCTTGTCGGCCACGGTGGTGGAAAGACTGGCGGCATGAACCAGGGGAAGGCGCCTGCTGATGGAGTCGACGGATCCGTCCCTGAAACATTGCCGGCACTCTGGAGCAAGTGCGCATGAAGGGACAGCTCGTTCACACCTGGAACATCAGGATCAATGCCAAGTTAAAACACACTACCCTTGGTACTTTCGAGTCAAAATAAAAACTCAAAGTCAATAATTAGCGACGAAATAATATAAATGAACAACTATAACGGGGTATAATAGTAATTTGTATATTATTACTCTACTTTGATATTGGTAGGGTGAGGGTTCAAGAAAAATATAGTTCTTTCATTTCCTGCAATGAACTCCAGCTTGGATCACGTTCCCAAGCGATGGCAATAGCCGATAGTAAAATTAAACGTAATTATCCCAGCCGATTGCATCTACCCTATCGTAACTGGTATCACGATATTCGTGGCAGAACGAACGCCAGCGTTATATAGCGTTAACGATCATCAACACCAAAATTACTCATAATTCTCAATTATCCACTGACAGATATTTTCAAAATAACAAAACTCACCAGCTTGTTCAACGTGCATAAAGCTTGTATCCCTGCCCAAAGCTTTTTCCCTCTTGCGCCATTTTGCGCGTCTGTTCTGAAACCAAACCTGAAACGAAAAATATCAAGACACTGTTTATATAGGGCGTGAGCTACTAATGACATGTCAAATAATTCTTCAGAAATTCCTACGGCATATTTTCATTCTCCAAAAGCAATACGTATATCCACGTAAATAAGCTCTCCAAGGCACAACGCATGAGAACCCCAGTACGCGTATCAGAGCACCTAACAAAAGCTTCCTCTCCAGGCTGATTAAGCTAATTGTTAACAATTATCCTGATTTGTTCCAGGCCCCTGAGTGGCATCAACCCCCCAGACCCCATGGCCTCGTTGCCGTATAAATGCTTTTGCTTTCTGCCTGACTTAGTCCGATTTTTCGTGAGCACACGTTAGGGGTACGTACCCCTGGCTTCTGTACTTTCGATGTAAACTTCCCTTGAGGCAGTCTAGTCAGTGGATTTTCTGTGATCCCTAATCTATGGCGTAGGATACCGCGGGCTCGTTGAAATTTACTTTCCTATCTCACCACGTCGAGTTGCAGAAGGTCGAATTGAGGTTGTACTTAAATTATCATTTTCTACCTATGGATTTTATGTCGAGCCCAATTTTAATTAGCTTCGCTAAGAACTTGCATAATTGGAGTAATTCTAATCCGATTTGATGATACGTTGAAATAATCCGATTACGCGAACGACCGTTGCTTGCTGTATACACACACACACATATATATATATATAATTATATACATATGCTTATTCAATGGTATTGCACCAACTAAAGTTAGCACTTCGCTTCAATTTGGACACTGAAAACCACCTTCAGACGTATGCGAAACTTTTGAAAAATTTTGCACGTGCATGTATATGAATTACGTTAACTTATACTATGTCGATATAATTATTTATAGTATAAATAAAACCTTTTTAATTGCCTCAGTTATTAAATTAATATCACTGAATTTTTTAATCGCGCTTCGTAAATTAATTCATAGAAATAAAGTTTAAACTGTCTTTGCTACAATCTTTGGTACACTTATCCACTAACTACGTGAACGGAAGGAATTCCAGAAGGACCGCAACGCGTAATTGAATTGCTTAATTGCAGTTAATCGTTTAATCACTCCTGAATTCCTGCTAACGCCTAAGTGCTCACAAACACCGTTACGCAACGCTTTAAGCGGTTCACGAGAAACTGGAAACTCTAAATCGCATTAACTCAAGTCTCGTCGTAAAGTCGTAGGCGTTCACGAATAGTTATACGTGTAAGTACGGTATCAATTAAATCAGAGGTCACTGTGCAATTTTCATTCCTTTTGTTAATAATTGAAAGAGAAAGAAAAAAATCTTAATCAGCTCCAAAATGTTATTTGACAAAAATCTTCGTATCTTACGCATATACGTATATGTATATGGTAAATTTCTAAAAAAAAAAAATTAGGGATGAGCATTTCCTAGATTGAAATAAAGTGGTTCTGGCACCACTGCACTGACGGATCATTTAGCGGTTTTGTCGAGCGACGGCCAATTGCCGGCATTGTCGCTTGGATGTACCACAATGGGCCAATCGGAACGCTGTGTCTCTTTTCAACTACGCGCACCCTTCCTCGTGCTCTCCAACCAGCATCCCTTGCTCTCGTGTAAGGGTGTCAGATAGTTACGCTAATCGAGTAACCAATTTGGACCGATAGAAAAGTCATTTTCTCAGAAGTCGATGGGTCAATTTGACATGGGCACCAACGAAGTGACGTAACGATATAAGACGAATGCATCCAGCATCAGATTTTTATTAAACTATTTTTTAATTAAAAATTAATTCTTTTTGTCTTTCATAGGAATATATTAATTTTTTTTTTTTTTTAGTTTAAAACAAAACCTACCTGAACTCGTGCCTCGGACAGATCCAGTCTCATGGCTAATTCTTCTCTCGTGAAGACGTCTGGGTACTGCGTCTTCTCGAAGGCCCGTTCCAGCTGATGAAGTTGATAAGTCGTGAAGGTAGTTCGTGACCTACGAACTTTACGTGGTCTGTCGGACTCTCCAAGATCCAACGAGTCACCAAGTGCGTCGTTCATCTGATGATCACTCAGGTGACCGAGTTCGGTATCACCTGGTTCGCCAACTGCGTCCGAAGATGTCGCGTGATCTGAAATCAAGGGACGAAGTGGGTTTAAATATATATATAGGTACATTGATATATAGGTATTTATTATAACTACTATATTATACAGGCACTTTCACGCATAATATTCAAAAACTTTTATTTCAGCCAATAGGAAATTCATGTATATCTATGATACGGACAGTTTTAACTTTAAGCCGCGCTCGATGCTCTCGATGCGACTCACGGATATCGTCCCGATCACCGATCGGCTTTTTCAATCGTTAAGCCCCGGTAGATTTCATTTTTATCCGTACACGATACAGTCGAGATATTTCACCGACGATTACTAACTATATACATCCCCGAGAGACAGATACGATCCTCCTGGACTTTTACCTCCGAATACGATTCGCCAAAATGCTTCGTGCAGATTTTCACCGATCTTTTTTTCTAATTTTTAATTTTTAATTCTTTTCATTTCTTTTCACTAAATATCGTCACCAACAATATTATTTTTGTTACGTAAAATATTTATTCATATACTTCATGCATTTCTTTTTTATTACACTACTTTTGAACTTTGATTATACGAGGGTGGGTCCTTGATGATTTTTGTTATCTATTATGCCATAGATCATTAATAACCATGATAACAACATGCTTTTTCACTAATTAACCACTTATATCGTACTAATTTACGTTAATCCAGATTGCCAAATATCTATTCACGCGCATTCAGCAGTTTCGTCAGCTTATACCTATCGGTGAAACGAACTCTTCAACCCTTACTTGTATATCATGTGTGGACGTAATCGCCCTCACATGAACGCGGACTACATATGCATTGGCTAATCCAAGCTGAATAGGGAGATTTTTATGTTTTTATGCCGGGGCACAATGGGGCGCCAACTTGATGCCAACCTCCACATAGCTTTTTATTAAATCGACAAGAGCAGGGAGATGATGCCATGTGAAGTAAAAAATTTATTTGCCGTAATAAACTACCAATCAAGCCTTTTATCAGTTATCATTATTCGTATCAGTAAGCAATTTTGCGGATATATCCAATAAACACGAGAAAATCAAAATCCTATTCAAATTATGCAATAAGGTTTCCCATTTTTTTTTTATTAATGGCGAACTTGAAATTTTATTTTCATTATGTACATGAAAACGCACCTGTTATAACAAAATCATTGTGACGAAATTTATTTCTTAAATAACAGATAATTGTTATTCAATTTAAATCAAATACTCTCTTATATATATATGCATATAAAATGTATATGTTATTTTCCCATATTAGAAAGTTACAATGTGCCGGGTAAATTTTTTCGAATGAGGATTTTGGAATTCAGAAATTTTTATTAAACTTTTTCTTTCATATCCGTCATTTCGTCATCAAGGGTATATATGACGTCAAATTACGTACGTGTAATAATTTCATTATATTATATATATTACTGTATGCTAAATAACGAGCCTGAAAGAATGTACCTTGCGTGCTAATATTACGGGGCCTCCCTTTAATCTACCTTTATTACCGTATTGTGTAAAGGTGAAAAAAAAAGAGAAATGAATAAACACGAAAATTGATGGTGCTACAAAGTAATTTAGGAAAGGTATGTCATTACGTGAAATTGAACGATCATTGAAACGCAAGTAACAGACAGTCGAAATACGAGATGAACAAAAAAAAAATGAAAAAAATACCGATAATTTGATATATTTTTAATTCTAGGAATATTAGAGAATTTTCAATAGTGTATTTATGGATTTATAATAGTGATAATAGTAGTGGTAACGACAAAAAATAAACAAATGACAACAATGATTGATATAACCCATGATTGCGCAAGATTATAGAATAGATCACAAAAAGCTATTAAAATATTCATTATCAACTTATTTACTCAGTTATATTTTCCTATCACTATCTCACTATAGTTATGATACTTGTTGCTCTTGAGCAGCCTGATAGTTGTCATAACTATAGTTAAGGTACTGCCACCAATTTGATAATCAATATTTGATTAATCGAATCAAGCTCAATAATACTATTTAGCATGTTTGAAATAATCACAATTGATTTCTATAGTACAAAAATTACTAGCATGATAGAACGTATAATCTTGTCTAAAAAAAAAAAGACATTTTTTTCTATACAAGAAAATTGATCCTCGATTCGTTTAATCTGTATTATATATTATTTACAGTAAGACAAATAGCAATTAAATTATCTTCGTACCTTCTTCCTTAGCGTGACCCAATATCTGATCGATGCTGTACACGTTCCTCTTTTGATTGTAGGTCTGCGCCATTGTCAGTATTAATGAAGGGTTGGCATACAAAATTTCACGCACGTCAAACCAGTCGTATGTATAACAATGGTAACAATTTTTTTATACAATCAGTACGCTGCATAAGGGTTGATAAAGTAATTGAAAAATCAAAGTACTTTTAAACCGGCTTCTACATTCACGTTATTATCCTACCGACATAAGTATTACGTATGTCGTTATTATATTATAAAATTCAATTTGAATTTGGCGGTTTTTATTGTAAGTCTCAGGAGAACCTTCGAGCACGAGCACCGTAACAAGAATGCGTCGATCGACGGCGCAACACGAACTAGTCATCGAACATGAAACCAGCCCTTAATATCACGTAGACTCGCCCCACCTTGCAACCCCTAACGCCGCCATATTAGCCGGACGTCCAATGATATGCTAGGATTTTCACGCAAGCCACCCCACGCCAGGGGTTGAATGAGCTCTGGGCGGGGAATATTTTGCCCTTCGTATAATCTCGATGCTCCTTTTTTTTTCCCCCTTCGTGGTAGTGGATACGCCAATCCGTCCAGACTTTTTTTTTTATTACTAACGACTATTTCAAGCTTTACATTTGGTCATGTGTATAGTCATTCTTTAGTTTTCGAATCATTCTTTCCACCCATTCGAATTGGTACGGCGTTAGGCTGTATTGGGTGGGTGCATTTTTTATCGATATAGGGGGGGGGGATCCTCTTTCGATATTATTGGATGGCACGGATTACCAGTACTGCGCACGATTAAAAGTGATTAGCCATTGCTCCACTGTACTATCGTATCAGCTGCTACATTCTCTACTATTTTGTTTTTTCTTATTTTCTATTATCTTGTCTATCGTCGATATCAGTTAATGTTTAAGTTTTTTTAATGTTACAGTCATGTGCCGTTGAAAAAAGAAAATCAATCGGACGCGAGAAAATTGTATTTTGTAATTTTTTAATTACATTTTGAAAAACTTTACAGTGTAATAATAACGTTCCGGCGATAGATACAATTGTATGCGAATAATTTAAATGAATTTGTACTGTGGAAAATCAATAGATACAGTCTATTTGTTTTCGCACGCATTACAAATTTAACAGTTACGCGTTACACATTCTGTTTAATCAAGCACTCACGTATCCATGGTAAGTGTAAAATGGCCGTGTAAGCTGCTGATAAATTTAGCTTTTATTTAATGCAAAAATTCACATTACAAAAAAGTTACAATGGGTATAGAGCATTTTGTGTAAAATAATTAGTTTACATACGGTTAGGGTGTTTAAGTATACACTGGGTATCTCGAAGTTTTAAAAACGTTTTTGAAAAAGTTTCCTTCAGGTATAATGAAAAGCGTAGAACCACCCGGGGTTTTCGAAATAATTGCGAAAAACGAGGTCGTACGGAGGTTTGGAATTTTTGAAAGAGTCCCAAAATTTACTTACGATTATCCTACTTATTCTAAGACAACACCTTCCCTCGGAACCTAAATCAGTAATCTAATCCTAAGACAAACGGGACTCCGCGCTGCAGGCGGAAACTCCATCGACGATTTTTGGTAAACCGGTAACGTTCACCTCAACTCTGTCGGCCATTTTTATAAAATTCTTCCTAATCTATGCGCCGTCAGTAATAAAGAGCCATTTTGTCCTTCGGTAATTTTCAGCAAATTCTCTTTACCTGTTTGACTAGTCGTTAGTTGGTATTTCAAAAATCCTTAGATTTTCAAGAATTTTTATTTTCATTCGCCATAATGCAGTAACTTCTTTTTCTCTCTTGTTTTTAGAATTTTAAGTGATATTTTAAGTTTAAAAAAATTTGAAGAGTCGACCTATGAAGTTGACTGATGAATAAACATGGGAAGACCAGGTGAGTCTTTTACGTTTAAAAATCTCAAGAAGATGGCCCTCTCCGAAATTATTATATTTTGCTGACGAGCAGACTGTAAGATTACAATAAGAATGTAAGATGGGTATAATAACTGTTTTGCGAGAATATTCAGTAGAATTATAACGAATCTCTGAATGTGGTATTAAATGGGCTAATAATCGTTAATCGTTAACAGTTATGCATGGCGATCATCCCTTCCTGCCAGTGAGAAATAATTATTCGTAAAAGTCCTGAATGAATTCTGCGGTTTCACGTTGAGGCTTTCTGAAAGGATTTTCAACGTTCTGACAAAAGTACTTCTGGTAACGTAGAGAAACGTAATAGTATAACAGGGTCACAGGTAGCCTGGCTTTCAATGGTAATATTTAAAGACAGTAGACTGATAAATACCTAAAGGTCTCCAAGAAATCCCGAACTGATCAGATACTAAGGTCCATTGTCAGTTAATTATAGCCACCTGTGCGCCATGACCAAAATTATTCGCAAGGTGTACACCACAATAATGGTCAGCTTATTTATGGTAAAATTTCAAACGGTTGATCGATTCCCATAGAAAGTAATATTTCCATTACGATACCAAAATCGACTTTTCAACGTTAAAGAATAGTCCAACAAGCTTCTGGCACGCGCACGAGAAGAATTATGACTACAATAAAATGTTCTTTTACGAAAATTTTCTCTAGATAGCATTTTCTTATTCTTGAAGGAATTCTTATTTTTCAGGTAAACGCTGGACTCTCGTAAGACCCAAGTAATAGTTTTGTCTAAACGCCATGGGAAAAAATGCTGTATTAGTATATGGGGCAAAAAATAGTTAAAATTAAAAATCAAATTCAACGTGAACCATGCACAGGACAAGGATCTGTTTTACAGAAAATCTTTCTAGTAATGCCTTACAGATGTTTGGTAGACCTGAGGATTAACGAATCCGAAAACGGAAAATGGCTGAACGTATAATTGGGAATCCCAACGTCAGATACGGTCAATTTTCTAAGCTGAAACGGTTGGACGATTATCCTTGAAGACTTAAATTATTAGTGAGTCATTAATTGTTTCATCCTTCAATTTCTGAGCTCTCGTACCTTGATGTTCAGTAAGAAAATTGGCATAAGATAGGATACAACGTATGCGGAATGATTAGAAATATTTAAAGACAGTTTGGATATAATTTTGAATCAATTATTATTGTACAGAGTAACGATCGTAACTGCTGATGCTGATGTCGATTAGAAATTTTTAAGTTATTTTAATATGATATATATAGGAAGACTCGTTTAAAATTAAATATAATTGTAAATCACTAATATGACAGCTTATTTATTGGTTAGTAACAGCGATTCACGATAACGATTATCAGCTAAAAATAGTTTCGGCTATTAAATAGGCACGTGCGTAAGTGAAAGATACTTTTTGTAATAACATGATAAGCTTATCACGGAGAAAAGGTGTAATTAGGCTCATTATCGTCTAGTATAACGGTACCCTTCGACACGTTGTGTACCTTCATCCGGATTTACGCCAATAATCACTAAGCGATTGTAGCCATAGGTATTAACTACAAATACAGTATGGAATTTTTCAAAATTCCAGATTTTCTCAAAAATTCCACGAATCTCCTTCTCCGGAAAGCATCGGCAATGTAGTTTACCGAGAAGTCCAAAAATACTTGTAAATATCAAAGAAAAATCATTTAACATAGTGATTAGGATGTAGCCATGATCCTCTTTAAAATACATATATATCAAAGGAATGAAAACTAACGATGTAATTTTCTGAAAAATTCTTTCAGGCTGAACCAAATATGATGGCGACCATTAAACAGTGACGCAAGAAGAGTCGAGTTTTCCGGTATCTGGTAGGATTTTTGACTATTTTACAGGGGATATGAATGGCGAGCTTCGCAGCCTGAAATAATTTGCGATAGCGATAAAAAAAGAAATCTCTTTGATCCGATTCAAAATGGGGCGGCTTACTAATACGAGACGTAATTATTATATCGCACGGAGTCTTGACGTGGAGTCTTCCCAGTAAAGAGTGAGGAGGACATATACGTCGTCATCTACAATAGGTAACATTAAATCGGCAAAAGAGAAGATTCGTACTGGAAGGGAGTGGAATGAGGCGTAAAGGAAGCAGATACAATTCACAATGGGCTCAGCGAACCAATTCGAAGATCAAACGGCTCCCTACGAGCATTCAACGCCCATAACTGACTACCGAGTGTTAAGCTAGAAGCTAGACAAGAATCAGTAGCATTTCAAATATCGTTAAAATTCCTATAACGATTTTATATCAGTGAATTACATGACTTATTAAATTAACAAAGAAATTTTCTAATTTTTCAACCATTCGAATTCAATGTATCAAAGGTTGATTTGACTGATTTTTATTGCCGTACATAAGTCAACTGAGCGAGTAAGGCAGTGTAAGCTGATTAAAAAGATTGATAAAAATATCGAGCTCTCGTTACCGATTTATCAAAGCACAGAGAAGTGAATGACCAAGAAACGCATAGGAAGCATTTGTTTCTATCAGAGGCGATTTCATCCCCGGATTCGTTTCAGAGGTCCGTTCGGTGCCAAACAAAAAATGAGAAAGAAGAAACGTCGTTATTGGCCCCCGAGGCCACGCAATTGTTACGTCTGGCCGTACAGGTTAAAGTGATTCCAAAGAACCGGAAACTTTTATACAGATAAACATGATGACTATTACGGAATAAAAAATGTATTACAGAGATCGTAAACATAACCAAGAAACAGTGTAGCTCGTGAGTGTACTTAAGAAGACGTAAACCTTATGGCTTTCTCTAAATAAAAGAAATTAGTCGAATCGATGAAAGAATTCGCCAAGTTGCAAACTTGTGAACGAATGAACGAACCTGCAAACGATGGCTACGCCTCTGCTAAATAAACTCCCCTGGGGCGGCATGGTGTGGTTGCTGGGATTTTATTAACTTCTGTACCACGCGCGACGCGCGGCGCAGCACGCCGTTCTATGGCCCGAAAGAGACAGAAAGAGGAGGCCGGACAAACAGCCAAATAAAGAGATAGTAATTATTGTGTTTGTGCCCGGTTTATTTCTTCGCTTACCACCGAACCCTCCCGCACATTCCCTTTGCTCATGGAATATCCAATCTTCTCGACGTTGCCATCAATAAAGGGAAGAAGCTCCAAACGAACGCTCAAGATCGGTTCATACCACTGTAATCGGTTAAGCGACTATGAAAGGATCAATGAAAATGTCTGAGTACGTCAGAATTATTTTTATTTTGACAAAGCAAAACGTGGCAGGGTAATAATATTTAAATTTTTAAAAGACAGCAGTCAAGTGCATACATTGGCTACAGGAAGTGCGAGCAACTATTGCACTGATGCTTGGATGGCGCGAAGAGATAAACGAAGAGGATAGAGAGGGATGAAAATTTTATCATTGAAGCTTGAAATACAGGGAAGTTCCAACCTCGAGTAGAGCCATTGGCTTTGATCCGTTACATAGGTAGCGACCAGCACGTGCCTGAATGCATCCTCATCCCTCTCTGGCTATTCACTGAGAATTCCAAATGATCGCGAAATAACCGCTCACTTATATCAATTCACTAGCTGCTCTTTATAAAGGCGCATTCACGCGTGCCATTGCCATCCCCACGCACGTTAAAGGTTCGCCCTCTCTATCTCTGCTCTGTCGATCTCTCTTCATCATCCTTCGCTGCCTATACTCGCGCTCTCTCGCAATACGAATCTTTTTCCCTCGCAGAAAATGGCAGAGTGATCAAATTAACCAGGCATTAGAATAAGTGGGGGAGGATGAGACGTCGGTGATGATGGAGCGAATCGTACGGCATTCACGGATGAAATTCAAAAGATAAAACCAGCTACTAGGAGCACCTACCTATAGATAAGTAGATACGTGTAGATAGATAGACAGCCGGATAGTCGCTGGAGATATAGATAAATAGCCGGATGGGCTAGAACGACCAGGTAGGATAGGTATGGGGATAGATACTTTTAAAAGGGTGGGACAAGAGACCCTAGGAAAAAAAGTACGGCCAATATATAATTGAGCGATTTGCGACGGTGAAGGGCTTTTGCGATAAAGTATAATTATTTTCCGATAAAGTGGAAATTATCTGAGAATGAGCGACGAGTTATTGGCGATATTCATACTTTTATTAAACAGCTCTCCGAATTCTACCCCATCCGTTATTTCATCTCTTTCTTTTTACTCCTTCCCCCAACCTCCTCCTCATCCTCCAGATTCCTTCGTTTCTCTCTTTGCTGTTCATATTCTTTGCTTCCTTTTATTCTTACTGGACCAAAAACCTTTTCCGCTGCTAAGTTACGCGCTATTCAATACAGACATGTATTATAAAGATCAATGAGTATTTTAAAATGCCAAGTTTAAATGTAAAATCAGAAAGATATATTAGAGGAATTTTAATAATGAAATTTGTAAGATCTTATCTTGTCTTATCCTGATTTATTTTAATGGATCCGCTGTGAATTCTGTCTATGACACATTGATAATGATATTCTATGGGTATTGAATAGCGAGTAACATTGTTAACTTCGTAATGAAACAGACGAGGGCTTAGGAGTATCGTAACTACAGAGAGCAAGATCTCAGCCATTGTTACTGGGAGATGATAATAGGTTGACATCTGCACTCAGCATCCCCCTTCGCCATCTCCCTGTTAGTCACCCTTTCCAATATGGAGTTTCTCACTGGAAACGCAATTAATATTCGCAATTATGTCGCCCCGTAGAAACCGCATTTAACGAGACAAGATTTTTTTACCTTTTCTTCTTTTTTTTTTCAGTGAATGCAAAACGCTCCTCCGTACGATTCATGGGTAAACCCTAAAGAACTCCCCCACCGGAAGTCTTTAGAACGGAAATCAGCCGATTCCGAGATGGAAGTGTATCATACGATCGATCCTCTCGACGTTCAAACCTTCACCAGGAGTCTCAAGTGTCCATAGAGAATAGTAAAAATCCACGTCTGAATTTGGTCTAAAAAAAATAACAGATTTAACTCAACGTTAAATCCTGTTTTCCTCAAGGCAATATATTCTAATACTAAAAGGTTGCATTTTACATTACACTGATATTTTTATCATTTCAGATTTCTTGGTCTAAGCCATGTAAATTTATACCTGACAAAGTATCACCGGAGGCGCGTAATAAACGATAATAGGTGGAGAATTTATTTGTGGGATTGAGGTAAGCCCTGCCCATCTGCACCCTTTTAAAAACTGTCACACGCAGACAGCCACCAACAGCGTTCCCTAATTGCCATCGAAGAAAACAACCACCGATATCCTCTAGGTAAAAGTTGTCCATCGTTGTAGAGCCTGTCATTAAAATTCTTACTTAAAAATTTGCATATCTTGACAGCCATATTCTTATGGCACATATAAGGTATGGTATTGTAAGAAAAAGACATTAAAAATAATATTTAAATTAATTAATAGACCTAGACGTAATACATGATATTTTACATTGCAGATCGACTTGATCATTACTATACCAAGGATCAAAGATATATATGAGATGACTAGGAATGATATTTATTTTGGGACTCTTAGATTGAAAATGTCATTTTTGATGACTATAACCAGGAATGGATTAAGCACGTAGTTATAATACAGCCAGCAGGCTTTCGAAGCACAGTTGTAGATATTATCAGTAATGGTGCAATTATGATAATTGTGGGTAATTCTGCACAAAATTCAGAGAGAACCGAGCGAACTGAGACTGCTAATGAAGGAAACAGTTAGATTCAAACGGCCTCCAATAATTATCCTGCCAGCCATCCATATTTTACTCTCTCGACAATGCGCGAAATTGTTCACACTTCCCCCTTGCTGCTACGACTAACACGATGTAATTCCTCGGGGTTTCATGGATTGGGCAATTTCGATTCGCCAGTTGCGATACCGCCCTGTCCTTTCAGCTTATGACACGAAGAACCAATGACAGGTTACAAATAATTCGAATAATCAATCGATTGCAAATATTGGATAAATCTTAGAAAATCAGGACAATCAGGTAGAACGAATAAATTTGAAGAAATTTAATTTAGCAGTAGGAATAAATTATCTTGCTTGATTGTTGTTTTTATGTAATTAGTTGTATGTCAAATGTTTATAGTGCTATTTGTACTTTTATTGTTAACTATAAGACTACGTTGCGAAGTTGATGTTAAACAATGATCATATTGTTTAATATGTGTTGGCCGATCATCGTTATGTATATTTAGATTATTGAGAGTACCTCCAAGCTGGGCAGCTTCAGCGTTCGATGTGTTGATATTGGCTGAGCTAATTTGATAGTTTAATCAATTTCCGTGAGCTGACGGGAGTTTAATAGTGATGTCATCATTTTCAACGGTGCACAATGGGGTTAATCTCGCTCGACGAGCTAATATTCGGAGAGTTAACGGAGTTTCAAATGCAGCCAGGGCCGTCATTCGCTTGGTATTTGTAATGTACACATTGAAAAGTACCATTGGGAATTCGAGAAAATTAATTAATTACTTAAAAGATAATTAATCGATCACAAAAGCATATTTCCACTCAGATACAAACTGTAATTACACGAAATATTATATTGTCCGTATCTTTAACGGTCAAAGCAAAGTAAAGAAGAGTGTCAAAAGTAGTAAAAAAAAAATATATTTATCAAGATATATGTTTCGCACGAAAAAGTTCAGGTTACGCAATAATCTGTTTTTCTCCAAGTTTAACCTGCGTATATAGTACTATCTATCAATAGCCATTGGTAAAAATTCCAGTAGAACGAATGAAAAAAGTCATTAAAGAAAATCTCGAGTCTCGCGCTTGCTTTTTGAAAATTAAAAGGTTCGCGACCCTGTTCGCAGTTTTCGTTCGAGCGGCCCTGCATACGGATTCCGAGCAGGCATATTAGGTGGAGGTACGCAGTTAGGCAATAACCGCTGTCAATAGAACCCAGCCTCCTCTCTTGGAGTGGTCCCCACTCGAAAATGCTACTCGCTAAATTAGGTAGGTTATATGGGCTTCGTTTCATTTGCGAGCAAACTTTAATAAACGCTCAAATTGCGTAAAAGAGCAAGGTTTTCAGCCGAACCAATCAAGGACGTTGATTTCACTGATCCGAATTATATTATGTTCTCGACCGCGTTGGTCATTGTATATTTAAGCGAGCAAACTTTCAGTAAGGACGCTTGTCTTCATTACTCTTTAAGATATTATATTCAATGGATAACTAAGCCTCTAGTATATTACACGTTACTTTATTTTTAATCTTTCGTTCAAAATCAATTTAAATTATATTAGAAACTTTATTGATTAACGTTGTCATATACCACACTAACGCATGTATAGCAAAAGTGATCATTCCAATGGAGAATTCTGTAATTAGCATGGTTGTTGGTGAATAATGAATTTTCTTCGAGCATTCTAATCTTGCTTGGAGTAATTTCGTTTTCATTAAATAGTTCGATGTAGTTGCCACAGACCGAATCGCGAACAGTAATTGAGGTGTCTTAGCTTCCATGGTTTATTTGCATCTCGAAAGTAATTACAAAGGGAAGAAAATAAAAATCGCCTGTAACGGTATATACCGCTGTACAAGATTCATGCAAGTGGGAGAAAAAGATGTCATTGGCTGAAGTACAAAGACATTTTTTTAATGACTAAGGTTTCTGTTTTATGTTCTTATTTTACTTAGGTGTAGATTGAGACTGGAAATTTTAGTAGCGGGTTAGTAGTTTTTATTGACGTGCGAGATCTTAATTTTGAAATGCGATGTCATTCAAGATCGGTATAATTACTTAGTAAAAGTTATTATGCATCACTCTTTTGTGAGAGTTTTCTATTGGAAGATTTTCAAATAAATTCATATTATAGCATCGTTCGCTTTTCAACGTCAAAGAATATTCAAGTTGCCACATGAAAAAGAAAATGGTGAAGTGCGCATTTCGCGAAATTAAATCAGAACTGAAAATATTCAATCGTGACTCCCTGAGAATGGGAAGAAAGTGTCAAAGCTCTATGCTTGCAGCATTATCTCCTTTACTTTGTTTCCGAAGCGAGAAATTATTGACACTCTAACTTAAAGGAAAAGCCAATTCTTTAAGATCTTACAGTGAACTATACTTTTGCCGCTTGGCAAATAATAATATAACTTCACAAATATCGAAGATATGCGATTATTGGGTTCTGCGTTTTTAGATCCTCCTAATAACGTCAAGCGTCATATCGTTATACGTCTTCGTTTGTCAAGAGTATCAGAGAATTAGATTAGGTTTATTAAAAACTTATGACTGTATTATTGTTAAAACTTACAAATGGTGATGTGCCTGTAAGATACAAATTTATGTAATTTGTACGCCAGTTTCAACAGTTATTAACAACATACAAAAATAAACACTAAATAATATACATTTTTAACATTTAATATATCACAACCCGTTTTAAAGATATTGAAAAAAAAAAACTTTAAATAACCATGAATATTTACTAAAATCCTACGGTCTTAAAAATTGTTTTTATTTCAGAAATGGAAAAATTATCAATTTACTTACGGAACATCTAATGATAACTAATGACTACTGAATTTAGAAGATTCGGTAAGAATTTACTTGGCATCATCATAGATGTCATCACGTGTGAATTTGCAGTAGGGACAAATTCATATCTTTTCTCCTTCAACCAACTGGTGCTGTCATCTGATGGTAATATCACCATATTCTGGTGACGTTTATACAACACGTTGATAACATTACGTCAACGAGGTTGAAACTTTCTAAGATTCTGGCATATATCAACAAAACGACGTTACAGGTTGGTACAAGAACAAGTAAAATGCAGTGAAGAAATTGACTGTTTACGTTCTGACATGGTGAGCTTACAGAATACAGTGACAACTTTATTGGAATAGTGAATCCAAGCGAGGAAGTTTAAGGATAATGAGACTATTATAATGGTAGACGTGAAGTTGCAATTTGGGTGACACAACTTCTAAATATAGGATTTATTTTTAGGTTGGAGCAAGCTGTAGTTTGAATTCGGATTTTGATCCAGAGCTGGGCCACTAGGAGGTTCGTAAAACGCGATGTGCCAGTTTACATTACGACGTGTAGTCGTACTTTCTATGGCAACAGTCTTACAACTTCGACAGCCTCTGGCAAAGATACGAGCAAAAGGATACGTGAGGACAGCTCTATAGTTTTACTGTGTTTGCAACAACTGCAAACAATACGGTTTGTTTTACATACTTATTAATCATCTGGAATATTGTTTTTTAGCTTTAGTGATTGCGAACTGATGTACGCATGAGCTATAGCAGATTAATGTTCTATGCAATTTACTTTAAATTTAATTATTCTGATTCTAGAATTGAAAAATGGCAATTGATCAAATGGGGAAAAGCAGAGACAGACTTCAAGAACTGAGTATGAGATTAGAACAAAGTCATCTGGTGTATTTACAGACTGATGACAGCCCTTTGAAGTTACAACAACGTCACAAGTTAGAAGGTACAATGGTTCCAAATAATAGTGAATTAATGTCTCGACAAGAAAAAGATCATGCGTAAATCAAGAACCAATTGAACCATATGGATATATGTCATGGACTTATATTTTATTATTTATATATACACAGGTTTCATTAAAGAATATTTGTGCCTCGTTCCAAACGATAGCAAATATATGTTTCAAGAGACAGCAGATATACTACATAGGTCTGCAGCTACCATTCAAGATTTTAGTGGATACAGAGCATGTACTGCATGGAGTGCAATTTCACTATATGCAGCAAATCTTTTAGCGCAGCCTTGGCGGAAAGAATACAGAACACTAAGGGTTCGTGTCTATTAATTTCCAAACTCTTTTCTCTACCACCTTTATTAATAACAAATAGTGAAATATACATAAAATATAAACATAATAAAAATAATGTTTCTTTTAAAATCGTAAAACTAAGTAATATAATATTTATAATACTTCCTAGATATCTCTTTTTTCAGACATACAGTGGATACTATAAACATGAAGTCGAAGCAAATTTAATAGGTGCAGAGTTGATGTTTGAATTAATGGGATACAAGCATACAGGATTAGGTGTATTGACTTTAGAAGGTCCAATAGACCCTGACAAAGTATCCAGCGTCAGTAGAGATGCCATAGTAGCCTTCGTTGAATGCCAGGTAAATGAAATATAGAAAAATGAAACATCGCTAATAGTGAAACATTAATAAATAAATTTTTAACCACTTCTTTTTCTAAATAGATTTTCAAACAAATCTGGGAAAGTGTATCACAAAATTTCACAGTCTCGTGGCTCGAAATTCTGGAATTTCGAGAAAACCACGTAGGTACACCAGAGCAAGCGATACGTGCTTTGAACTATCGTTTCCTTGAAAAAATGCATCAATCTCGCGTCAAAGTCGATAGTTACAGAGATTATCGATATCCTTTACAAAATGCTATCGTGGACGTAATGCCCACAATATCCTATCACGTGCCATCAAACAATTATGGCAATAACGTATTATCAACGTGTCACAACGAATATAGGTATCTGGACGAAGGAAACATGTCACCTGGTAATTACCGATACTTCAATCCCGTCGATTCTGTCAGCTTGGGAAATCGATGCAATACTTACAACTATTTACCAGCAGATAATAAATACTTTAGTGGCATTCATGGGACTTCTTATTGCACTGCAATGCCAACGTACGGAACAAAAGTTCCGACTGGACGTTTAATCGAATTAGACTCACCAGTGCCAATACCAGTCGCTAATTACGACAAATCATTAAACCGTCAAGCGTCCTATAGAAATTCAGACTGCGACGAGATCGATTCATTCCGTCGAAAGTCCAATGAAACGGATCGTTATAATTATACCAAAGTAGAAAAGAAGCATGGAAAAAGTGGCCTTGCAACTGTTGAAAAGGATACTATTGACAGTTGGGATTTCGTTTATAGAAATTTGGAGAGTTTAGGCTATTCCAAGGATTTAGGCGACCGCGAGGATATATTGCGTAAAAAGGAAACCGACTGTCGAACATCAAGACAGAAGTCATCTAAATCATCTAATAATGACTTTGACGACCGAAATTTATCTCAGCGATTTCACGAGAAAAAACGAATTCACAATGCAATTAATGAACCGGACAGAACCAATGGACGGTCTGCTACTAATCAGGAATCATCAGTTTACAAGAAAAAGTCTTCCCCTGATCTGTCCAATCTTGGCGCACTTGGCTCTACCGATTTATGTCCAGATGATCAATACATTCACAATAAATCCAAGAAGTACAGTCAAACATTGCCTAATCAACGAGCTAACGATCGGTATCAAACTTCTGAACAACAGATTGCCAAATTGGCAGATTCACTTAGGAATTTAGGAGTTCCACCTAGAGAAAGGCAGCCCGAAGTGGAAAATCGATGGAACTGTAGCACCTGCACATTCTTAAATGCATCTAAGAGGGAAATTTGTGAAATGTGCGGGAAATCTAAGCGGAGGGGTAATGAGGATAAACCGTTGGCAAGTGGTGGCAAGGAGTGTCCACAGTGTACTCTTGTTAATGAAAAAAATGTCGCTACTTGTGATGCCTGCGGCGCGAGCCTTAAAGATTCGCCGACCTATATATAGGCATAAAGAAAGATCTTGGAATTATGAAATTCGCGTGAACGTACCTCAACGATATTATTCGTTGATTATTATATTACGTATAAGAGCAAATTCTAAGTCGTAATGGCAAAAGTAATTAGTGGCTCTGATAAACTCTGAATTCTTTATGAATTCAAATCTCAACGCATAAAAAAGTGTTTGCTGTCTACTTATGATTTTCGAAGAATCCACGATTTTTAGATAAAGTGAAGAAAGGTTTTACTACAACAGAGTGATTGTAATTAATTTTTTTTTTCCCCACAAAACTACGATGAATTCGTCAAGTGTAAATGATTTATTTTGCGATAATAGATATGCTATTACTATCCGGTATTGTTGTAAGGACGTTATCGAAGACGGAGAAATATCAACAAAAAACCTTCGGCCTTTATGGAGATGTAAAGCTAAGATACATAATTGATTTTATTCTAAGAATATTTACGTATTCATTTTTTTAATGGTTTATGCGTTGATTTTTATATGAAATCGAAAAGAATCACCTAAAGTCATTCAGTCATAATATCAGTGTATATGATGATAACTCGAGATCCATAACAAGAATATTAATTATCCGTATACAATTTTCTTCTTTAATTAATATATCATGAGATTTATAAGTGGTTCAAGGTACTTTTATCAATAGATTAACAGTGTTTTACCTTGCGTTCATGTTGATCAATATATCAAAAGATCGTATCAACAATTATTAATTATATAGTCTCAACGGTTCTAAATCGTATATTTTTACGGAGAAGGATTTTTTGAAAACATCTTCTATAATTTTGGAAATCAAATTTCTTTTATTTTGTATAGAATTGTTTCTATACAATGATTTGTCGTTCTTTATTGTCTTTAAGAATCCATAGAAATATAGAGAAGAAAGTATTGATAATATTTAAGAAGCGATAAAATGATTTAAGAAATGTTATTGTACATGGTCCATTAACCTCAAGATTGTCGTAAGAGATTTTCTAAGATGAAAAGAAAATTGCGGATAATGGGGTATTATCTAAACTATGCAAATTATAACAAAATAAGATACTTTGTAAAATTTCTATCAACACGCTGTATATTTATATAATTTGCGGATCGAGTGTTATTCTCTATCATCCGTCAGATCTTCATTTGCAAAAGATGGAAGCGCAATCGATTTGTGATATCTAGAAAGAATATAAAAGTGCATAAAAAATAGTTGTGCGAAATATAAAATTATATAAATATGAAAGAAGCTACAATGGATACAATTAGTCATTTGTTCATATTATTTTATTGTCATACGTAGTAGTAGAGTATTTCTGTTTCATTCTTTTCGATAGATTCTATAGAAGGATTGGACGAATTGCAAATTTTATTTATTTACTCATAGTCCCATAATGTATTATCGCATTAATCTGAGCATTGACGAAATATCTGCTTTTACGTTTTTAAACGTCATAATTGTTATCACAAGGTTAGTTGCCTACAATAAGGCATACGTTATTTGTCTTAAAAGAGAAAGAAGTTATCATGCTTAACTGTAATTATATAAGAAGATCTTCATTTTCCATTAAATTATCAAACCTATAGTTGTTTCATGAATTTCCTACTTCTATGTATTAGTCAGAAGTCAAAGTGTAAGTTATCTTATCTTTCTCGTCCTTGATATCTTGCAAGTATCATTGAAGTTGATTTACAAATTTCTGATAAGCCTGAAAAGAGGTCTATCAAATGAATTTCTTAATAATTTTTTTTATCAATTTTAAATCAATTTATACATTTAAATTGCGCGAGAAGTCGTTCTCTATGAAAATTCATGCACTGGTATGCAGGGGGTAGTTTACCCCCATAAATGTGTTTTCCCGCAAAAGAGCAAAAACATGTCAACTGTAATTTTTATTCCCCTTTCGAATGGTACGTGTTTCATTAAACTCCATTGGTAAGTTTTTTAAATAAAGTCAAAATAAAGAATGATCGAGGAGTGGTTTACCACCATAAGAGATAATTTCTTTTTAATGTCTAGGTATATTTTTCATTACTCGTGATGAGAAACATTTTAGTTTTTGTTTCATTGAAATCGGTCGATCCTCTTCCAAGTGAAATTGTATTATCACCCCTCGACATGTCGAACTTTGGGGGTTGATTTCACCGCCTAAGACCGTTTTTCCGCCGATAAAAAAATACGTGTCTCTTAGTTTTTCAAGCGCTACAACATAATTGAGTTTCATTAAAATTGGAGGGGGACACTAAAGTGATGTTCCTTGTTAGTTTATGAGATCTCAAAGAGCCTACAAGGCCTCACTGGATTAGTCAAGCGCACTTGATGCGTATTATGGACGTGAAAAATCGAAGACCTTTGCTCGGAACAATTTAATCACAAATCCCTCTTTCAAGGAAGGATTCAAGGCCTTAGGAAGTCGGAAAACTATCTTCTCTCGTGTATCTCGAAATAGCGCCCACAAGGCCAAGTACAAAATTTCAAAATCAATTAGAATCAAGTCCCCATAGAAAAAAAGAGTAAAATCAAAAGACTGTAAATTTCCATATAAGATTATATTCTACAATCACATTATCCTGACAAAATATTTTTAATCATTTCATGAGCAATGAGCGGACATGATGTTCCTGCTTGCACGCACTTTACTACAATGGCCATTAACAAAAACAGCTGACTCACCTCTATTAGAACAACATGTTAAGCGTCTTGCTCTATCATTCACGCAGAGTATAGGCTCAATGTAAACTGTATGATGGTTATCTAGCTGAAGTTCAACTGTACTTCAAATGAGAATATTGGGGATAGAGTACTGCATTAAGACGCATATCTGTATATAAAGTCACGCCTAGACGTTATCTATTGTTACGTAGAGTCAACAGTCTACTAAACACTCAATAAAATTGATTTACCAGTTTATTTATGCGCGCGTATATTCTGTGGTCTTGAAGAATATTTTTAAATTGGTGTAAATTTTAGTGAAATTGTTTAATCGTTGAGGACGTTGCTTCTGTCATGGTAAGTTATGTGCTGTTTAAGGTGGTTCAGTGAGGGCATGTTCTTGGCAGGTGCTTAATGGTCGTGCGTTAAAAATTTCAAAGATATTTACGATCTAGTTTATGAAATATATGGAAAGAAAGTAAAAAAAGTTGCACTATATAGATATATTTCACATGTTATGGTCGCTATTATTTTTTCGAGATATCTCAGCTTCTAGGTGGTAAAAGTGACATTTTTAAAAGAAACTAGATTTCAATTGAATATGACTACAATGATTTTTTAATTAAACATGTTTTAATTTTTTCATCATTCTTATACCGCATTTGTTAAGAATATGTTAATATCATCACTGAATTAGTATGTATTTTTCGCACATTAAGAGACATATTTGAGCAAGTGGAAATTGTTGTCACATTTATAATCCATGATATTGAAATTAGCGAAAAACATGTGGCACGAATTTGACATTCAATTTCAGATAATTAAACTTCTAACGATAAGCTGTAAAAGAAGAATTAAATTTTCAGGAGAACCTTGAGGTAAAAATAGAGAACAACATTGTAAAAGGTAAAGAGGCGCCACGTCATACAAGCTATGTTCATCTTGGCAAGTACATGTTGGACAGTATATCACTGTCTCCCGAGAAAGTTGCTCAGGTAAGTTGATCAATCATGTTGTCACAATAATATGACAGAATATTTATTACATAAGTGTAACTACAAATAAGCTTTATTTAAACAACCAGATAGATGCCGCGACCGGTGAAACCGACACGTTTGCCAGCGTAAAAGATCGCTCTATCAGGTGTGCTCTCTGGTTAAGAAAACAAGGCATTGGCCTGAATGACGTAATTGGAATTCGCACCCATAATCATTTAGACACATGCGTACCAGTGTACGCTTCTTTATACCTCGGGGCGCCATATTTACCCATCGATGACATTTTAGATAAAAGTAAGAAATGTAGATTTGAAAAAATATCAAATTTAGAGACGAGACAGTGGAAATAAAATATTTGGAGTGAAGTACTCAATGGCAGCGTTTGTAATTATGTGTTAATAATATTTTTGTTCTCTTCCACAATGCAGAAAATGCCAAACATTTACTTTCCCTGGGAAAGCCGAAAATAATCTTCGTGAGTAAAGAATCGGCAGACGTGTTGCTTCAAGCTGTGAAGGAATTGGAATATGATGCAAAAATCGTTGTATTCGGAAAATATCCAGGTATCGAATCCTTCGCGGATATATTGGCGGAATCGAGTGAAGAGGAAGTGGAGAATTTCAAATGTAATGAGATTCCTGACTCACAACATATTGCCATGATTTCATCAACGTCAGGAACAACTGGAATGCCTAAGGGTGTTGCACTGTCCCACGAATATTTTATTCGTGGGTTCCAAGTGATGAATAATCAACATCAAATCAAATTAAATGAGAAGCCAGTACTTATAGTTTCGAAAATAGCGTGGATTACATCGAGTATGTTTATAGTAAACAGTGCCATTCTACGATTGCCGCGAATTATTTCTACAAAATTCACACCTGAGGTGTTGTTCGACATAGTTAACAAATATAAGGTACATATGCAGTCATAAAATATTCGCAATGAAATTATAAAAGGAAAAAGAATTTCACACAAAAATCGCATTATGAACCCTTTGAGGACGCGAAGTATGTATATATGCAGTTTGCTGATAGTTCAGAAACTCTTGGCCCAACTTTTGTGAAACTTCATATATCAAGCTTTTTGATGGTGCTCTTTTCGAATCTGAAGTAAAAAATTCGAAATGCAAAATTGAGCACGCGTATAAAACTTTTATGTAGAAATGAACAAATCATGCGTTGATGAATCGGGAAGAGTAGGCCATCTTGGATTATAAAATTTCGAAATTCTGAGATCAGATTCGGATTCAGCAAACCGAAAAACCCCTAAAGCAGTAGCTTACCCATAATTCACTCTTTCAACAACAAGCTATATTTATGCAGCTTCAGGTTATAATTTTCTGAATTACAGCCAGGCTTTCTTCAGTTATCAGTCAGCATGGCGCAACAGATTATAAAATCCAAGAATCTTGATAAATGTGATTTTTCATCGTTAACAACTGTTCTGGTGATTGGTTCTTACGTAAGCAAAGAATCTATGAAGTTACTTAAAAAACTTGCGAAGAATGCGATAGTAGCCCCAGCATATGGTACACATAAATATAAATACTTTCATTTATAAAATTGATACCACACTATTGCATAAGTTATTTCATTTTCTTTTTGTTACAAAGGTATGACGGAAATAGGATGGATAACGGTAGGAAAATCTAATGTTAAATCAGGATGTGTTGGTATCCCATTTCTAAACGTACAAATCAAAGTGGTGGATATTGAATCTGGACAAACTCTGGGACCTAATCAAAAAGGTGAAATATGTGTCAAGTCGCCTACAAGAATGATCGGATATTATAAAAATCCAGAGGCCACAAAAGCAACATTTGATGCAGAAGGTATCCACGTTAATTGGGATTTCAATTTCATTGGAGTTCATCAAATCAATTTTTATATGAAACTGTGAACATTTTTATTTGCTTCAGGTTTTCTGCGTACCGGCGATATTGGTTATTACGAAGAAGACGGAAATATTTTCCTTATCAATAGATTGAAGGAACTCATAAAGCATAGAGGGATCCATATTGCAGCTTCAGAAATTGAAACGATTTTACAATCACATCCGGCTGTGCAAGAAGCTGCAGTGGTTGGCAAACGTCATGAAATTGATGAGGAGCATCCTGTAGCCTTTGTGATTAAAGTCCATGGGCAAGAGGTCTGTATACGTTTAAAAGGTTTTATTTTATTTTACTCAATACTCGTTTACTTATTTCATAAATGTTATCAGGTTGGCGAACAGGAACTGATCGACCTCGTTGCGAAGGAAGTAACGGATGAAAA
>JARPRG010000270.1:825905-851489 GCA_031001745.1 Hartigia nigra
CTGGACACAGGGCGAAAACAGGGCACTACCAAAACTTAACCTGGGCCTCGGGGTTCCTCCCCTGCCCGTACCCATAAACCCTTTTCCTCCACCCGTTCTCCAGCCCTGTGCCCTTATTCTTTGGGGCGCCGGCATTACACCCGGGCTTCTGCCGATCCGCGGAGACGCCTCGTAGGGTGTTCTCCTCTGCTGGGCTACCCAGTCCCTCGGGTCTTTCTCGTTGCGGCAGATTCGAACACGCCGACTCTCCTCTATCTCAACCTGAACTAGCCGAGAGCGTAACCTCTACACCGAGTTATCAACCAATCGCGAACGTTATCTAATCGGTAACTACGGCCGTTTTGTGACCGTGAATCGAAAAATCACGTCACAGTATATAACTGTAATGTGACTGATACAGATAAGTAATGCTCTAAAAAATACTAACCACCCAGTAAGACATGATATCGATGCTCTAAGGCTGAAATTTCTTCTTTACTAGGAACCTTAGCTGCTGCTGCTATCCAAAGTCTACCTCTATGTGCTGAGTACCAAGTACGACCTTCATGACTAATGAAAACTGATGACAATTAATTACATACATGTTTTAGATATTGTGAAACAACTTACACTTTCATACCAGCAACCAGTAATGATGCGTATGGCTGATGCATGCTTAAACAGAGTCCTTCATCAACCATTTCTAAATACTCTCTATCTTGAATACGATATACTGTATTTAAAGTATTTGACTGATTAGATGGCTTCGATTCCCAAGAATCCACTTCGACGAACTGTTATCAAATATTTAAATGTTTATATGTTATATTAAGAGTAATGAAATAAATTTTGAAAGCTTACAATTGGTTCTTCAAAATCTAGTGAAGGAAACATAGAGTCTACCAAAGCATGGCTTTGATTTATTTCATGAGAACCTTCTGACAGTTTATCATTGATATCATCTATCTGTTCAAATTCATCAATAACTTCTCTGCCAGCCAAGTCGAGAACGACTTTCCGGTTTAATCGTGAACCATGCTTCTTGGCTCGTGTTGCCTCATCTTGTTTTTGTAATTTTTCACGTTCTGCAATTGATAGCCAAACACTGTTTGCTTGATAATAATCACTTTCATCATCAATGACTTTGGTTCTTCGAGCACTGCAAATATGTATAGTTTGTTAAAACATTCTAATTTATTTACTTTTAAGCCTATAATTTATTATATATTTTTATGTAATTTTTTATATATATTTAATATAGTATTTGTCATGAATTCTCTATAATATTTACCCTACCTGTTACGATCATATTCCAGAAGTTTATTACGATGCTTCATTGATTCCTCTAATTCCTTTGCTGGTTTCTGTTCCATAAGTTTATTGTATAAATTATCTGCTTGTTTGCTATTACTTGAAAGAATAGTTTGTTGATCAGGAGAACAAACAAGTTCATTACAAAAAAAACATGGACCAGCTCCTTCCTGTACACATACTATCCTTCCGCAATTAACACAGTTATTTATCAAGGCATGTTTTTTAGCCTCACAATTACATTTGTGTCTACCTATTTAAAGGAATACAGATTTCTTGTAGTGCTATATTAAAGTATAACTTTTATCGAATAAATTATGTGATATTATTAGCTATAAATACCTTTTAAAAGAATAGTTTCTCTATCTCTACCTTCTTGAGAATATAAATTTACAAACTTTGTTTTCTTCTTCTCTGATTTTTCTGCTTTCTCAATTTTCATGCTTTCCTGTATTAAAATGAATGGCTACTATAATTCACTTTTTAAACAAAAAACAAAATAATTATGATATACCATTTGATTCTCTCTGCCTTTAAGTTTCCCCTTCTTCTTCTCATTTTGTTTCTGAGTAACATTGTCATTAGCAGTTAACTTCTTATAGCCTATCAAGTCGTTATTAGAAGCTGTAAAAAAATACATGTATATTGAAATATCAATTATTCTTTCATAAAGTTAACAAAGTTTTATGCAACGTGACATAAATTTATGTCTAATATTTAAATAACAAATGTGAATACCTTGCCGCTTTTTAAGCTCAATAATAAATTGCCTGTGCTTAGGGTTACTGTAATCCAGCAATGTTTTAAGATATTCATCCAAATCCCTTTCATTTCGCATTTGGAGGATACACCTGTAAAAAAAGATTTGATTAAGTCAGAGATACTAACTTTCTATTACAAGATAATAAGGATATAATTATCAAATGTAAATATCTTGCTCACTGTGTTAAATCAGTAGGAACAGGAAAATCCAATAAACTGGAAAGATTTTCATATACCCATTGCTCCATTGCTGACATGCAAAATTAAACAGAATTTTAAGTTACATGTGACAAATGTTATGTATACATATGAGTAACGTATCACGATTGTCGATATTTCAGTATGAGAAAGAAGACATTAATGCAAAAAGAATTGTGCCACTCTGTAGTAGAATAATTCAACTAATTGATTCAACCCACATTATCAGCCCATACAAGAAGAAAATGATTTTACCGTAGACTATTTTACCGTTGAGTGATTTTACTACTACTCGTTTTATCTGCATGGGAACTGAAGAACTGTAATATGCATAATCAAAATTTCAAATTGAAATGTTAAAAACAATGCTATATATGCATTTTTTGTTATTAAAGTAATTAATCATTTTCTCACGATTATTATTCAAATTCTCAATAACAGTCGGACTGACAAGTCGGACATTTCCTTCTCTGCCTGGCTAGAACGGGTTCGGCTAAAATCGGACGAGTTCGGAAAACCAGGCAGTCAGAGGCAGTCAGAGGCAGTCAGAGGGGCCCGCCCAGGCCCGCTTCATTACAAACATCTGTTGTGTTAGGTCAAATCGCACGATGAGTACATAGCTGCTAATAAAATATGTCAAAACAGTATAGTACAGGTTTTATATTATCCAAATAATAATTCTGTTTATAATTCCCATTTTTATTATATTTCGTACCAATGTCTCGTGAGTGAAACGTGAAAATTTTGCATATGGAAAGATGGATACCCGCTTGATGCATTTATGGATATTGACTTTGAGCTGCACTTTCGCGGAAAATATTGATCTTGGAACTGTAATATTTGCTAATGTGGTAAGTTTAATAACAATATCTGTTTTTGAAAAATATAAAGATTTTTTTTATTTACTATTCGATTAAGGAGGATGGTAATTTGAATATCTTCAAAACTGAGTAACCTCTAAAGCAAGACTGTCGCGTTACGCAGCATGTGCTTGAAAGTTATTTGAATAGAATTAAAAGAATATTATGCATTATTGAGATTCTGACAGGAACTATTCTTTTTGTAACTAAACGTGTTGAATACTTTTTTACAATGGATTTTTAATCGTACGCTTTATTATTTTATTAATCAATAAGAAGAATTCATTAAAGTTATGATTTGAGGTATTTCTTTATTTTAATGTTTATGGCATAATTTTTACTTGATATGTCTGTTTAAATAGGTATTGTACTTTTGTACTTCTGTTCTTCCATACGAGCCAGTAATTTATTATGCTTTGATACCACATGTGTTTATTTATAGCTGTTTAGACATGGAGACAGAACACCTGTAGATCCTTATCCAACTGATCCTTACAAGAATGAATCGCTATGGCCTGTACCTTTTGGACAGTTAACGAATGTAAGTATTTAAAAATTTTGTTTTTGTTATATTAATAATAGTATAAGTTAGATTGATATTAATTCTTCGTTCATTCTAAATTTGTTCATAGAAATATGATACTTTAAGTGCGTCTTGGCTTCATGCCAGATGTCACTTTTGTTTTTCATTTTGTTAACCTATTTCACATACCCTGTCCTTGCATAGTATATAAAAATGTATATTATGTAACGCTTTGTGCACTTTCACTTTCTGTTACTTAAAACTGGTGCTTTAAAATCATATATTGATATATTCCTTAATCCATCACAAAATGAATTGCACTATCTTAACTGAAATGCATTACCATTGACAAAAATGTACATAGAAAAATATTTATGATGCTTTTGAAGATACAAAAGCTTTTTATCGTTGATAACACTTAAATATCTTATCTCGTGATAATTAGCTTGGCAGACAGCAACATTTATTACTTGGTCGCTGGCTCAGAAACCGATATGCACATCTTCTATCAGATACATACTCTTTGTATGATATCTATGTCCAGAGCACAGACGTTGATCGTACCCTAATGTCAGCAGAAGCAAATTTGGCTGGTTTATATCCTCCAAAAGCTAATCAAATTTGGGACAAAGACATCAAATGGATGCCAATACCAATTCACACAATACCTGAAAAGCAGGATAGTTTATTGGCAGGAAAGAAATATTGTCCAAAATACGATTATGAGTTAGAAAAAGTCAAAGCCTCGCCACAAATTAAGCGAATCAATGAGGAAAACACAAAGCTTTATGCTTATCTAACAAAACATTCTGGGGAAAAAATTAAATCTTTGGAGAACGTCGAGTATCTTTATGATGCTCTTTTTATAGAGGTTAGTATCAGACAGTATGTAACATTAATTGCCAAAAAGTTAGCAATAATAATCAAATAAAAAAGTATTAAGACAAGAAACGTTTATTTGTAAATAGTGTATGTGTTTGGAGTCCTTACATAATAAGTGATGACACTGAGATTATTATTAGCATTTATATTCCTCCGTAAATGGAAATATAAGAATTTGAATAATAATGCCATTTACAACAATGTTATTTAATCGTAAAGATACAATTTTTAAACGTTAGTAGAATATACACGTTACTATTAAATTTTTTATATTTTAAACAAGTTCAAAACTACTCTTTAAAAATATTCTAAAAAGTTTACTTTACATCATCTACAAACAGTTTCTATTGTATTTATAATAATATCTTATTTTTAGAATCTTTTTAATTTCACTTTACCTGAATGGACGAAATCCGTATTCCCATATAAATTAAAAACACTTGCCGCAATGGATTTCAAACTTGCTGCCTATAATAAAATACTTCAACGTTTAAAATCAGGTGCGTTACAATCGTCAATGCTTTTTCAAAATCATTAGGTAATTTTCTTTTCCTTTACTACTATTATATAGTTGCGTTTATTAATGTCAGTTATTATAAAATGTTCATTCAATTATTATTTTCAATATTTGATTATAGTTCTTATATTATGTTCTCTACTTTAATTTATTCAATGTAAATGAAAATGCGACCATGAGTAAACGTACTCTGAATCGCATTCCATAAGCAATGTACATTGAACCTTCTTTGCACGTTATTATTCCTCTTATTTAAATGGCAATCATGACTTGCATTATTTACATTTGAGCCCAATATCACTGTACCAGAAAGTGTCTTTTATCACCAGCACTATACGAAAAAAATTAATATCATTACATTAACGCTTGTATTATGCGCCACAGAAATGATACACGCGTATATCCGTTTAATTAGTAATATAATAATTATGAATGAATCACTTATGAAACACATACAAGAATTATGAATGTTTGCTTTAACTATTAATCAGTATTATGAAATGAAAACTCACAATTTTCCAGTTCAAGGTACATCTGAGTTTTGGAAACAGTGCGTCTTTTATAGAAGCAAAGTTCGAATCCTAATGATACTGTATTATGCATAATTATGATTAAATCCTTGAAAAATAATAATACAAAACACAGATCAATTAGACACAGCAAACTGCTGATACTTCTTTGATAAGTTATTTGTCATCGTCTTATTAGCATAAAGTGTTATTGACATTGCTTACGTCGCAGAGTATTAATTTTTTTCTATATATTTCCCTACAATTCATAAATCCATTGTTATTTCAATCTATTGTATTATATTTGTTTCACGATGTCAGGTTTATTATTGGGAGAAATGGTAAGTCATATGATGAAGAAGCAGGAAGGTGCTTTATATCCTGATAGAAAATTGTGGATCTATAGTGCTCATGATACTACGGTAGCTAATTTATTAATGACTTTGGATGTATTCGATGCACATTGTCCACCCTACACTGCTACAGTCCTTGTGGAATTAAGGGTTAACACCAAAGACCAATACTTTGTTACAGTGAGTAAAAACTTCTTTGACTTTGTAATTATTTATTCATAATTTCAGAATCTTTCCTTTATTCTTTACAGATCTCTTATAAAAATTCAAGTGCCGAGCCAACTCTCTTAACAATCCCAGGATGCTTGGCATTGTGTCCCTTACATCAATTTGTCAAACTGACAAAAGATAAAATTCCTCAAGATTGGGAAAAGGAATGTATACTAGATTGGGAGCAGCACAAATCTAGCATAAACCCGACGGCAATTGTTGGTAAGAAGAAAATGTCAATTAAATTTTTATCATAAAAGTTTCAGAGAACTTGATTAATCACACCGATTATTGTGTTCAAAAGAATTGTACGACACGAGACTGGCTTATGTTTGCTCAAATATTTCACGTAAGATAAAACGAACGAATCTTATACTCAAGCGGCCTTATCATTTTTACTGCTATATATACAGTTTCTTTTGTCTAATGAGTCGGCTCCATTTCAGACTTTAAATCAGGATTGATATATCTACCATAATAAAATACGATACATTAGATGAAACGCCCTATATATTTTAATATGGTACATCCTTGATAATCTCGAGAGATTATTTAATACCGCTAAATATTGTTATTACCTTTTTTTTCAGGCATATTGGCATCGTCTATTTTGATGTTAATTGTATTGGTGTTCATGATTATCGGATTTGTTTATTGGCATCATAAACGTGAACACAACCAGTATTACCTTCGTCTGACCACTGATCCGATTTAAAGAGAATTAAACAATTATTACACGCGATAGTTCCTTACATATTGTAATATGTTTATTGATGGAATATCCAAGCATAAAAATATAAGATATTGAAAAATAAGAATGACTAGGTTTATACTTTATGTAACCTGAGGCATTGATCTTTGCTGTGAAATATATATTTGAATATTTCATCAATAACAACATGGTTGTAAAAATATCTTTCAATTAAAGAGATTAGTATACTAATTAGAGTCGCGACAGTTGTTAGTACGAAGAAAATAATTGCTCGAAGTATCCTCGAGATTATTTGTCGATTATTATAACGAATGAATTACTATTTGATCATTCCCATTTGACGCTGAAATATATGTAGATACCCAGATAGCAAAGCATGATACAAAAGAAACGGAGACAGCAAAAATGTCTGCTAATTGCCGTATACTTGTCTACAACTTATGAACAGTGCTGTTGGATCATGCAAAGTTTGAGTTGCCGAGCAAAATGTAGAGAATGCGTTTCTCGTATATTACTGACAAAAACTAAGCATTTACTGTCCCCGAAACGTTTATGGTATCGCTGATCTGCAATACTTTTATGCTGTTTACCCCTTTATTACCGCAATTACGTGTTGCACAAATGTGAAAGCAATCTAGTAGAGAAATCTGGACACACCTTGTGACCATTTTGCTGATAACCTTGCTCACGGTTACTGATGCGTTGGATAGCATATTTGTAGACACTTTGTTATCTGGTTAGGTAAACTTTTCGAAAAGACATCTAAAATGCGCTGAAAGAATTTAAATTCCAAAATTAAAGGAGAAAAAAAGAGTTTATGTGAAATTCAAAATGTGTTTATTTTGTAATTAGCTCTCAATATTATACAACAACTATCGTACAGCTTTTGCAGAGCTGATGAGATATACGATAATTTTTAAATTGCGCTGCAGACTCATTAAATTTCATTTAGTTTTGATATAATTGACTGGAAATACGAAACTTCTGATAGGTTAATTGAAATATGTATCCAAATAATATAAGTTAATTGTAAATGTACCGCGGTCACTGTCTAATAGAATGGCGTATATTTTATTAAAGTTAAATGGTCTGCATATATTGTAATTTTTGTATATAGCAACATAGTTGCATCTCTTGCCAACTTTCTGCTAGAAAATAATAATTTTGATATTGTACAATTGAATACAAATTGTTGCATACGCATTTACCGAACCAGTGAGTCAATGAGTTATTTAAATAATGATTTACTTGTGATCTATTAATTAAAGAAATATAAGTAAGCCAATGTTCGTGACACTGTTAACATTTTAAGGGAGACAAAATTGCATTATTAAAAAAAAACCATTTAATAGGCTATGAGTCGAATTTAAACTTTTTTTTTGTCGATGCATGCCTAAATATATTCTCACGCAAGACAATATATTTTGTTTGCAGAATGTCATATGTTAAGGAGTCATTAATTTATGAAAACAATTTTATTCCTGATGTTTTAGTATAGACAGTCAACTAAGACATCAATATAAAATTGCTGAATCTGCTCAATATTATGTAAAATTTATAAATATATCAATATGATACAGATAAATTGATAGTATTATTTATTAATTTCACTATATTTTTATACAACAATGTCTATACGAGAGCAGCCAATTATAGCACAAGAATATTACCTTTGAATAACACAATTTTGATGTATTATATGTGTATACAGGTAAAGCGCTCGCATATAGTTGGTGCTCCATTTCTTGCTATATAGAATATAATTTAAGATCACATTCTGTGTTAACTCCAACCGATTCTTCAAATAAACTGCAGAAATACGAATATTTTATATAAAAATAGACAATTCTAGCATGAATAACATTTATCCTTGAGCATATTCATCTTTTTCAATATGCAAACAGTAGGACACGCATTTTTATAAGCAAGATTTAGACGAAGTTCCGATTTCGGTAACGTTCCTTATATCTTTTAACATTTTCATTAAAAAAAAAAAAAAAAAAACCTTTTACTATTCTTTTACTTTTGCCTTACTTTATAATATCAATTATATTGCTCACGCACCCATAAATAACAATATTAAATTGATGGAAACACTGTTATTAATAACAGTGCGACTGAAACTTATGCATCATTATCACTTTTCGAATTGCTTTCAAATTTTTATTTCGCAAAATCATAGAACGTCAATGTTAAATAACAAACATTATTCCAGACGTCACTGAATGTTTAAACGAGGAACGTTTATCTTTTGCAATATAAAATAGTATTTACTTAACAACGTATATCTTAGGAATACTTTTTAACCCTCTTCTTCTGTGTTCATTGTTTCGATTGTATTCTTTACGTTTGCTAACAATCAATACGTAGGAAGATTTGAAAAGCTTCCATGAACGCCATCTTGTATGGTAAATGCTGGATTTGTTCTGAAACATTTACATTATACTTATCGACGATAAATCTAATTAATTAACTAATCTAGATTGCTTCTCAGTCTCTGGAGTTTAGACTCAAATATTCATTGAAATTAACAAGTAATTTGATACTTGATGAATATAATTGGAAATGGAAAAACAATTATGGAAGCAGATAAGTAATTGCTTTAGATTGAATTAAGGAAATGAGTTATACTTGTCTCAAACGGTATATTTATCTTACCTTTTTGGAGAAATTGTTGATTAATTACATCCTTCAGGTTCGCAAGTTCATACTTTTGCAGGTTAAAATTTGCCATGCAGGAAAAAGAGCTTTGGTTAATTAATTGAAAAAAAAAAGAAAAGTTTATAAGAAAGCAGAATCCCAGAAAGCGGAACAAGAAGCGAACCTACGTAATGAATTTTTTAATTTCTTTATAGGTGTATTATTATCAAGGTAATTGAATATCTATTAATATAGAGAATTATCGATTTTCATTGTTATACGTGTTTACTTAAATTCTGTCATCATGAGATACTGAAAACTTTATTAGAAAAAATTAAACGTCCTTATTTTTAATAAGTCTTAAAGCAGGTACAGTAATACTCTTGATATGTTGTGATAACGTGATAAACTTATGATAGAAAACAAACACAGAAGTACATACCATATGCTATTCATGCTGACGTCACAAATGTATTATGAACTTGGAACTTGGTACGATGAATTTTATGTTAGGAACTGTAGATAGCTAAGATAGTAGCTAGATTTGACTCAGCTACTCTAGTCGTTCAGTCGACTAGCTGTCCAGAGATGTTTCCGACGTATTGAAGAAACTACGAATGAAAATGCTATTCACAAATTGATGAATCAAAAATGTATTAAAGGGAATCCATTCTTCGCGAATATCTCAAACACGGGCAGTTAGTAATATCAAGTAAGGATGATCCAAGATTAAGAAATTAAATAGGGTAATGCACGAGATACCTTATAAAATAAATAATTCTAAACAATTTAACTGCATGCTTCATTGTCTAATTTAATCTGCACATTGTAGAATATTGTTGGTAATATATTCTGATTCAAGAAGATGACTATTTAATTATATAATCTGTCCAGACGATTTTTATTTGAATCATTTATTTGACAGTTGGATGTTGAATGAAAAGCAACATCAAATTTATCATACAAATAAAAGGTATGACTGAATTATAGGCATGATCACACATACATGTCGTTCATATTGTACTTACCAGAAGTTATAAATTTATTTCAAAGCGCCTCATCAACAGAAAGTTAAACATTGAGAAAACAAAACAATTATTTTATAAAATGTTACGTTGAATTTAAAGCGAGAAGCAGTATGCACATTTTTCATGATTGTTATAATCAATGTGTTTGCGAGGTGCAACTTCCGACAAGGAGAACATAGTTTTGCTACTGCTAATATTTGCATACAAAAAAAACGTTACGATAAAATGCATTCCAACATTGACTTACTGATCAGTTGTATTCAACTTACCTAGAATAGACGGAATGATTGGATAAACCGAAGTTTGGATCAATCGGTCCACCGATGTATTTTACAACAAACTGAAAAAATATAAAAAATGCATCATATTAACAAATAATATAATTATTTCTCTTCGCATGGGTGAAGAATAATGGAAAAAGGACAATTTAAATTTTGCTACATACCCAATTGTCACCAAAGGTTGTCGCTCCCATACTCACAACCATATGTAGTGCCAAGTATAAACAGAAAGCCAGATATAAAATTGCAAATATAACAATAGCTAAAATGATAGCCCAATGATGCGGTATATCCTCTTGAACAGTGTTGATCACAAAGTATATGTTTATCGATATCACTAGCAAGGATAACGCAGTGGCTACGATTTTATTTCCCCTAAAAGAAAACAAAATTTGGATCAATTTAAACTAAAGAAATTGAATATTATGATAAGCTCACAGCAATGCTTACAATCCATTTTTAAATTCCCCCATGATTTGAGGGCTACTAGTAAACGCTATCGTGGGTAATGTAGCGAAAGGCAATTGAAGACTCATGACAGCGTTTAGCAAATCATTCATTCCACTCAAATCATCGATGTGAGCAAAGAAAGCAATCATAAATGTCGGAACGATAGCAATCGTTCTGGTAAATAAAACTCGTTTCCAACGAGCCCACTGAAGATTCAAAAAACCTTCCATGGCGAATTGACCAGCATACGTGCCTGTCATTGTTGATGACTGACCAGCAGCTAAGATACCAACCGCCCATATATACATAGCAGCAGCACCAAACTGACAACCCAGATATATGCCGCCCTTGTAAAGATCAGCGTCGAACGTATTATTGTCATTCTGAAATCAAATAGTTTTTCATGTATTACAACTTCATTTGTAGAAATACTCAACTCAAGTATATTAAATGCTAGTGTGAATATTCTCACTGTAAACGTTTCCATGCCAAGAGTATAGTTATGTGCTTCGCAAACTGCATACTGAAATAATATAAAACTTAGTGAGACCAAAAATGTTTAATCTTTAAATAAGAAAGAAACAATATTGGATATAATATGACACAATGTTTAATATTTTGTTATCTATACTCACAACGTCTTCATTTTTTTTCTGATATAATCCGTCCGCAAATACTGCGACCACGAAGACGTTGATTAAAAAGGATACGAATAAGGCGATACAAGCTTCGACAAAATAGTACATGTTGGCCTCTCTGATCTTAGACGGTTCTCTGCGATCAATATCTCTTGACTGAACATAAATTTAATAATATTAAGTAACTCCAATTATTACAATAATAACTTGCATATGACATCTGTATGCAACTTCATTACTTACTTTAACAAGTGCGCTGTGAAGGTAAAGATTGTGCGGCATTATAACTGCACCAACGATACCCACAGCTTGGAGCAGTGCTCTGCTGTCACAGTCCTTACACCATGGTACGAACATACCTTTTACAACTTCAGTTTGTGGTGGTGCTGACACAATGTACTACAAACATTGATATCTCATATTATTCATTCTTACAGTATTTTAGGTTTCATTAAATGATTAGTGACTTTACTGAATAGAAGACCCAGCAAACACATAAAAGTGGCCCAGTACTTAACAATTAATGGTTCATTGATAGCCGCAGTGGACCAGTAAGAAATGGCTTATCACTCAGAGGTACTTATGTGTTTTTTGAGATGTCATTACAAAAGACTATCGGTTAGAATTTTATTTAATGAGTCAGGCGGATTTAAATAGACTATAATAAGTCATGAAAAGTAACTGCGTTAAATTAAAAAGAAATGGTTGATAAATGAAAGAATGTTTTACATAAATTATGAATGCATTTAAAGCAACAGCTTGTTTTTTTTTTTTGTATTTTTATATAGCGATGTTTATTACCTCATAACCAAATGTCACAGCCATTACTGTAATAAGAAAACCAAAGAAAAATTCGAGTTTCCGCAAGCCATACTTGTCCAAAAATAAAAATGTGAATGTATCGATGACTGTAATTAGAACTCCACCCCATAGTGGAACCCTAAAATGTCAAACAAAATATTCCTATAATGATATTTATTTATTACTTGCCTACTGTATACCAACTAAATGTCTGTTTAACATTAGATATCTTATTTATGAGTGATCAAGTATAAAACGAACTATTAAAAAGGATTACCAATCACAATATAAACAAATTGATATTACCTAATATTCAGAACATAAATTATCTTGTAAATAATAAAAGAGTTGGTAAACCATTTGAAGTGAGTTATAATTTTTTAGCGGTCGATTTAGACAATAATAAATATTAATTATGAATACTCACATTTTATTTGATAAAAGGTATATGGCTATTGCAGTTCCTATCACTTCTTGCATATCGCTTCCAATTATAGCAATTTCAATCATTATCCATAAAATTAATCTTGGAGCTTTCTTATATTGTCTATAACACATTTCTGCTAAGTGAAGACCCGTCACTACACCAAGACGAGCGCTTAGTCTTTGCATGATAAGTCCAAGAACTGTTGCACTTAATAAAACCCATAATAACTGAAAAAACAATTTTACTAAGAGAAATTTTTTCTTTTAAGAAATCCTGAATATTTTATCATCATTACGCTAACTTACTTTGTATTTTGCAACTACACCAGATTGTAGATCAGACTCTATGTTCCCTGGATCAAGATATGCTATTGACATCAGGAATCCAGGACCTGTGAATGCCCATAATTTTCGAAAACTAAACCAGTCCTGTAATTAATTATTATAGAAGAACTTATATTGCTTTAATGCTTTACTCGGTTTAGTTTTAGTAACATTTATGTGTGCATTCAAAAACTACATTGGTAGCAGAGATGTATACTCACCGTGTCTATATTAGGAATAATAATCTTTTCATCAGCAAAATATGTCTGGTTGCTATTTGGGGATAAAATGCTGCTCTCATTGGCTGTATTGTTATCCGGCACCCTTTGTGTTCGTGATTTTGCATTTCTTGTGCCATTATATACTTCATCAGATTCATATGCTGTATTATCCTGCATATTTGAAGTCGAGCTCAGACCTGGAAATAGATACATATTCAATTTTATTATAAGAATCAATAAGTTCTCGAATCAATCAAAATTGGAATTGCTTATTTATTTTTGGGGTTCATTAAAATATACTTTGAAATTGTCAATAAGCAATTTTCAAAAATTATATTACAATTAATACATCCGTCTCATCACAATGTTGTTAGATAATCAAGTTTCAAGTGTTATAAACTATTAAAATAGATTTTAAAGTGGTTGTACCAGAACAGATGAAAATATTTCACTAAAAGGATCATCTAATCACATTTACGTATAAAAGTGGTAATTTAAAAATAGTTTATATAAATTACAGTTTGCCATATTAATATAAGCAAGTACGTATATTTATGACTGTAAGTTCCTTGATATTTGTAATATTAAATGATACTATACTATCAGACAGAAAGCGGAACTTATGAAATAATGGCATTACATAAGTACCATTATTCATTCTTATACAACTATAGAAAAAGCTTATAAAAAATATACAACTCAAAGCACGTACTACACATAATCAAAAAATTTGACACCATATTTATACTTCTACCAATCTGAATTTATAACAACATACATAGCTTTATAGGTAAACAGTTTAATGATACTTGCATATCAAATTCAAAGATTAAAATATCCTAATTACACTGTTGACAACCATATTGTTGAACTGTAACAATTGAAAAGACCAACATAACTGTTACATATTTTTCAATCATTTCCATTCTAAATTCATCAAATAAATTCTACATGACTTGTATAAAGGAGTAGCGTAACCTAGCATCGTGGTATCAAAAATAAAACAAGTTCAAATATTAGCATATAAATAATCGTCACTATCCAGGTTTATGAGCGACTGATGAAAAAGACCACATCGATCAACATATTAGTAGCATACAATCTCCGTAAGGTCAACGGTAAATTCACATTTTAAAGCGTAACCCAATATATAAACACATAAGTATCATATTTATAATTATTACATATCAGAAAAGAGATAAAAGATCGAGGTTAAGAAACGTACACCAGCACAATATTTCAGTGTAAAACCGTTCAACTAACAAACTAGTTACTTATACTTACTCTCAATTATTATTTATAGTCTTAAATTAATAGTATCCAATTAATCACGAAAAAAAATGTAAATCAAGTTACTCTCGGTTGTATCCGCCAAGAATCTTATTACCTTCACTGACTCCGGTATTTTACTTGGCGACCCAATCCTACCGACCGCTGCCAATTTACTTTGTCCGCAGTGGGAAAGCAACCGCAAGCAGACTACTCGTGCAATGACTATCTGCTGCCTCCGAGTCCCCTCTTCATTTTCTATATTGATACGGCAGTACATGAACGGGGAACATCGATACAAATAGTCACAATGCATTGCAACAGATTCCTTTCCATTCCATCATTCTTCTGAACTCATGTTTCCTGTACTGTTAAGAGTGGGGTGATCGGGAAATACCAATATGTTTGAGCAAGTATCTAAGGATATGTTAAACTGCTGTCGTAACTGAGACTGGGGAAGAACGGAAAGTGACTGATTATTAGAACTAGTTATTATCGCCAATTACATATTATATTAAAGAGTTGAACAATCTCTTGAAATAAAATGGTAATATATGGAATATATTTGTAGTTCGCAGAGGATCTCTTAGAGAAAATATATATATACGGTCACTCTTCGAACAAAATACCTAATAGTTATGCTGTAATTATATCTTGTATGATATTTTTTTAATAGTCTTATGGATCGCACTCTTGAAGAAGATCGTGTTACGTACTGGATATCATGTTCTTATATTCTATCTCAGGTGATGAACTTTTTTATTTATTTATACGGGAGGTATACTATATGATACAATGATTATTACTGTGAGAAGTATTATTTGTGAATCATAGTTACCTGGCTGTCTAAAATATCAGCTGAGTGATTAGATTTCTATTTATTCAAGTTTTCGCTTTGGGTAAGAACAAGGATGTTTTACGTTTGTCAGTTACCTTGACGATTTGTTAACGTATAATTGCGAGAATACAGATGCGAATGAATACTACTTTGGATGGTAATGAGATTGTACTTCCCAGCAAGAGTACAATAAATGACAATCACATTTAAACGTAACGTCCTACACACATTCAACTTTTCTATACGCATTGTTCAAACTATATTGAGTGGAATGAACCTTGAAAAATGTTTATTTCATAATATATATTAAAAAATGGTTGAACCTCATGACTATAATATAGTTCAACCGTTTAAGTATAAAATAAATGTGGAATACATCTGAACGACATAAAAACATGTCCAAAGCGTGGGATGCTAATTTGATCAGCAGATCCGTTATAGGGATGTTGTTTTTCTACAGCAAATCCCTGCGGCAGAAATTTTTTTTTCCACGGATCTGAGTCATATTTATCAATGACTGATAAACATTCTTATGACAAACATCTACATTAGACAATACGACGGAAATTGCATTGTATTTGATTATTGATGATTACCTTGTAGCTGAAAAATTTTCTTTGATGCAAAGGGAAACTTTTTATTACATTATTAATAAGTTGAATATTTTCTTTCTGTGGAAATACAACGCATCATTATTCTTCATGCTTCCGATATGCAAAGAAATTTAAATCCGTATGTCACAATAGCATTTTATGATTAACTGTTACACGTATGTTATATTATTGTGCAAATCATTTTCCGGGAAAATCTAATTAATGGATAGATATATAGGAAATTACTTAATCGCGAACTCTTGATAATTGTGACATTTTTGCGTATTTAATAGAAATAATAATAATAAGGATTAGAGGAAAGTCAGCATCTTGGAATATTCGAACACGAGGCGTGTGGCATCTTGGACTTTGATAAGATAATATAATTTTATTTATTGTCAAGTTGTTTTGCGTACAATAATTTTCGTGATATAATATTGATGATTATATTTTTGTACTTAGTCGCATATTTTATACTATAATAATAAAACATTAGACGTCTCAGACCGCATCTTATCTTATCATCAAACAAACATTCATACTTCGTTAAAAATACGATTCATACGTGATTTATCTGAATTCTGATGTATTGTCGAGATGATGTTAAATACACCTGATCAAAAATACATCTCTCCGGTATTTTTAATCGCGTATATTTGCAAAACTTCACAAATAACACATTATTCTCTCAAACATTCAAATCTATAAAAAATGATGAAGATTTTATGTTATTTCTAAAAATAGTGTGTCTAACGAAATCTGAATTTATTTTTCTTGCAGCTAGTTTAATATTACAAAGCGTCTAACGACTGCTAAAGACCTGTTAAATTTATTATTATTTAGTTATCACAACTTTATCTCTGTCGTACTTGTGACAGTAAAGAAAAATCCAGGATTGTAAAGAATATTCGCAACAAATTTGGAAACATGAAAAACTTAGTATACGAATATATTCATAGTGTTTTCAATCATTCTGTGATGCACAGTGATAAGTGTTTTCAAATATTATTTAGTAAAAGATTGAACAAATAACTTAAGAAGTCTATTTTCGAATGAGAGATTATAGTAATAGATTGTTAGTATTTGTAATTTGGCAATTGTTCACGATTGATCTGTTTGTGATACTTCAGGATAAAATTTTTAGTAGGTTATTATATTTAATTGGATAAAGATTTGCAGAAAAGAATATACACAGGAGATCTACATTGTACATTGCAGTTACCAATCCAGAGCCATCGGTGTAGTATCTAGAATATAGACTGATCAGGCACAATGCATCAGTTCAAGTAGAAAATTTGTATACTAAATAACTTAATGAATTTACATATTTGTATGTATTACCTATTGTAGTATTCTTGCTAGGGAAAGAGAATTATATTAACCTCCTTTACAGATGTTTAGGTGACTCGTAGAAAAATTTGATCTTTGATAAATAAACATGTTTTATATTTTGCTATAGACAGAATCTTATTAATCGTTATTGTACAAGTATGTTCACAGAATGAAGCACTATGTGGATTTATATAAATGGTTATTTATATTGCCATTGGGTCTTGATAAAGACTGGTGAAATCCTGTAAAATTTATATTAATTCCTATTATTTAATATCATATAAGTGATGTAACTTTATCAACATGTGATAACAGTGCATAGCTTTATTATGCTATAATTTTTTACATATTTGCATTATCTTTACAGAAGCTGAAACTTTTATTCCATTTAATCATTTCCAATTCAATTGCCATCGGAAGAGCAGTCTTTGGAAACTATCCAGGTCAGCAAAAGGGTATGATTTCTTTTAATTATATTATTGTCTGATTCATGGAAATATAAATATTTAGCAAATAATATGTTTTCATTAAATAATGTATTTGTCTATACCCTAAAGAGAATGAATTAACAAATCATAAATTGGGAAAATAGACATACCGTTCACATACTTTATTCAAAAAGTTTTTATTAAAACTTATTGTCTAATAATATAATACTTAATAATAAAGTTAAGTTAATGAGTACCAATTGAATTAATATCTAATTTGAAATCTTTTATAAATTTTAATATATATTACAGGTGTAGCTAATGTGATACAAAGTCACAATGATGACTTTGAAAAAATTACTTTTAAGATCAGTTCTAAAACTGACTCAAGCAATATTTTCTTTTTTCTACTAAAATCGTTACTATGATGCATACAAAAACTTCACCTCGAATAACAATTATACAATTCTAACTTGAATTTTGCATAATGTAAACAACACGATTGTTTAGTAAACAAATGTATTGGTACGTTATAATAAAATCAAATAAGCAAGTAATCATTTGTTTTATTATATATTTAGCCATTACTCACTTCATTTTTACAAACACCTATATTTAATATTTTATATGCTATTTTTCAAGTAATTAATGACTTATATCATATAAAATTTCTTTTTACCAATACTTTATGATTATCTCCATGAGGACAATGTTGGCGTTATCTTTCAATGCATAAGATAGAGTATTAATAAGTAACATTGACTATCTTATAATTCAAACTGTCATTAATTCATAATCTTTATGTAATTTTTTACTGAGTCTTATTTTATAGATCCATGCGAAAGAGAGCAAAATATAAAATAATTATGTTTTCTAAATTAATATCATAATGACCGATTTTTAGGAATATTCAGTAAATTGCAATGCTTCAGGAAAGTGAAAATTCATAAAAATCTATCATCATGATGTCAACTTTAATCAAAGCGATGTAGATACATTAGATATATTTGGTGCCTTATAATCCAAAGGATTAACAGATATTTAATATTTTTGCAAGAAATGGCATAGAATTGTCAAGTAATAAAACATGAATCCTCGTGTTCTTGGATATTTGATTTTATCCTTGAAGTAATAATCAGTGGAAAGTTCTTCAGTAATAACTGTCATTAAACAATGGGATATTTATTTACCAGGAATTTTTACGTGCTCTATCAAGACATTGCATTATACACCAAGAGATAACGCAGATATCCAAGATTCCACCTTGTAACGACAATGTAATCAATCCTTATTTGTAAATTGCAATATTTTCTTTACATTGTATAATTTATTCTTATTATTTTAACCTGCTGTCCAGTCATGTAAATATGAGGACAATGTTTGCTCCGATCGTAATATCGAGACTACTATCATCAACTGGTGCAGACATGCGGCTGATCGTATGAGAGCACGGCGTTCAAAACTGTCAAATTAAGTTGAGCTGTTTAGTTTTTACTTTCTAATACTCAACAGATTAGATTAATTTGTAAGCATACAAGATGCGTTTAGGATAGTCTCTAGTTTAGAAAATATTTACGTAATTTGAAAAACGTGAAAAAAAATGTAGCAGTCATCAAATGATTTATTAGGATTCATAATTTTTAAAGATAATATTATTGTGTTAAGGTTTAAAAAAATGTTATCTTGTGTTACTACAGTACTTCATAAAAAACAATTGTCAGAGCAATACGCACATAATTGAGGTTTCTAAGTAAAAGTTAAACTGAATTACGAAATCGTCAAAAGTTCCTCTTCTTTGTTTAGATCCTACTGTAATGTCTTCATTAACCGTTTCATTATATTCTGTCCATCTTTCATATAAATTGAATGGAATCAGGATATTTAATGCATAAGTTACAGTTTAGTTTAAAAGCAATAGCAAAATTAGCTATTGAACTTTATTCACAAAGAAATAGACTTTTACACAGAGCATCAGAATACAGTCTTTATTAACATACAGTTAAATTCTTAGCCTATCACGTATACAATTACTTCATCGAGAGGAGGAAACTACTCATGTAGTTAACTTCGCTAAATGTGCAATGATTTTCCTGTATTTCTTAGAATGGGCAGAAAGAAACAGTCTTGGCTGAGGAAAATATTGCGTTTAGCCGAAGACTATGAAGTCCGATGATCTGAAATATTTGTATAAGGATTGTTCATGAGTAAGTAGTGGGGATAACTTAGGGGCGTGGCTTACGATATCTTAATGACGTCACGTATCGTGACGCGACCTACGTGGCCGGCTCGAAGCATCAGTTGAAAAGAATTCTTTTTTTTTAAGTTACGACTTTTGGCTACCACCAACTACGATATAAACCGGCTGTCGTATGACTCAGCCTTGCGCCTTCAGCTACTACAGTCAGCCCCACTTGGTAGCAGACCTCCCAGTGTAACTTTGACTATCACTTCGGTAAGAGCTGCCTGTGCCTTGTAATTACAGGTTTTAGATGAAAGATTTTTAGATTTGAATCTTATTTTGGAACCATTAACGTTTCTTAATCGAACAATTTTGAAATCCTGCTAACAAATTCCTTGTGACACTTCTTGTTGTCAATCTTTTATCGTTGTTGCTGAGGAAAATCTTGTGGTGAGTCTGCAATACCGCATCCGGGGCGTGATTATTGTCTTTGTACCTTGTAATGACTTATCAGTGATGCAAAATTGAATGAATTTAGTCACTTGTGGATTGAGGAGAGGAATAATTTGGTACATTAGTTATCTCTATTGCTTTAAATATACTCAACTTTTATTCTTGTAGAAGTATGACGAACGTTGGAGGCTTGGAGCAACAAATTGCTAACTTGCAAATAAATAATGGCGACGAGACTATTAAGATTGTTAAAACTGGAAAAAAAATTGCGCCTGCTGTACCACCCAAACCGAAGAAATCAAGGCCTCAGGTGAGTGTTGATTATGTTTGTTTTTAAATAATTGGATTTTCTTAATTTAGTATGTTTGAAAGGGTAATGTTTAGTTTATACATTTGTATGACCAATATCTACTGGCTACTTTTATGGCAGTCAGATAATGGAATAGTGATTGTATTCACAGTAGTGTTGGCATTTTACTTTATTTAAGATGTTAATCTTTTGGTTATATGTTAGTGTTGATAATTAGGCCAGCTTTATTAAATATAGAAATTATCCATATGCTTAAGGTACCACAAAGTTATTCACTGAAGACAACGCCAACACCTTCATTTAGTACTGTCTTGAATAATACAGGATTAAGTGATAAAGCAACAAATTTGTATACTAATTCTCCACCGTCATACGCATCAACATTATTGGATACTGAAAAGAATGATTTTGATCTTGATCCACCGAGCAATGGAAGCGAAGTAGGAAAATTCTATCACAATAATGAAAATATTTATACTAATCAAGAAGCTGAGAAATTTGAGCCAAAATATGGGTATGACGAGAAAAACTTTTACTCCAATGTTGGAAGTATGCCATCACCTCAAGTTCCTGTTGAAGATAGATCGAGTAGAGCATCGAGAAGTGCAGTTTATAGTAATGTAGAGCCACCAGCACCTCTGCCTATACCAGCGCCTATTAAGAATGAAAAAGACTTGATATACAGCAACATTCAATGGAATTCGAAACGAGAAAATACATATTGCAACATTCCTTCGGCACACAATACTGGTAAGAATGCTTATGTTTGCATATTTCATTGCATCTAACATAGCGCATACTTCGTTTCAAAGTGTATATAATGAATGTGACCCAAATCTCAAGTTTAATGTTTCACATAGTGACCTACTAAATTAATATTATGTCAATTATATTGCAGAAGAATTACCTCCACCTCCAGAACCATCAGAATACGTTCCTTGTATACCAGCAAATTCATTTCCACCACCACCAGAAGAACTGCCACCGCCTCCAAGTCCAGTATCCTCGAGCTACAGTGAATTGCGTCGTGCCACTTATCAGACTGATTTCCCAGCTGGTAATTACCCAAATGACATCTATGGAACTAGTTCGCAGTCCAGTTCAACCTACGAATCTATTTATGAACCTATTAATCCAAGACCACCGTCACAACTTTCCTGCAATTATTCTGTATACTCTGGGTATGGTTCAGCACCGCCAGCACAACCTCAGGACAAAGTATCTCCAGTTAAAGAGGTTAGCCTGTAAAATTCAATTAACAATATTTTGCAAAATTAGAAACATTGTAGCTACTCGTTAAAAATCTTTAACTAAATAGCATAACGATGGCTAACGAATACTTTGAATTTGTTAAAAATAATCTTCTCTATCACACAGGTTGATGCTCTTACAGACCTATTGGTACAAGGGATGTCTGATAATGCTGAAGAAAACGATATTTATGGAATTTGTGCACAGTGCGGACGTAAAGTCGAGGGTGAAGGAACTGGTTGCTCTGCCATGGATAAAGTGTTCCATATAAATTGCTTCTCTTGCTTTGTCTGCAAAGTTAATTTGCAAGGCAAGCCATTTTACTCCCTCGAGGGAAAGCCATATTGCGAAGAGGATTATTTAAATACTTTAGAAAAGTGTTGCGTATGTACAAGACCTATTCTTGATCGGATTTTAAGAGCCACTGGAAAGCCATATCATCCATCATGCTTCACGTGTGTTGTCTGTGGGCAAAGTTTGGATGGGATACCATTCACTGTGGATGCCACAAACCAAATACATTGTATCCAATGTTTTCATAAGTAAGTACCTAGTTTAACTAGAGATATTGGATAATAGTAAAGTACTCTTACTGAATGAATTTTTTAACACGTTAGATATTCTGATATTATAAATGTCATAGTAATATAATCATATTCGTCAAAAATTTCCAAGTAAAATATCCTCTAAAGAGAATCACATTTGTTGCTTAATAACAATTCTTGAAAATTCAAGTTGAATTGGCTAATCGGTATGGTACACTATTGTCTGATCCTGACTCACCGCACTGATTGACTAATTAGTATAACTATGAGAACTATGCAGGATGCAATATATAAATTCATCCTGTCACATAATTTTAACTGACAAAGAATTAAATGTGTTGAAGAAAGCTTGCTTCGTAGAATTTTAAATTTACATATTTCATAATTATCTAAGTGTACAGTTCTAATGAGTGATTATATTTATCTCGCAGGAAATTCGCACCACGCTGCTGCGTCTGCAAACTTCCAATCATGCCGGAACCTGGTCAGGATGAAACAGTCCGTGTTGTTGCATTGGATCGTAGCTTTCACATTCAGTGCTACAAATGCGAAGACTGTGGATTGGTATTGTCTTCAGATAGCGAAGGTCATGGATGTTACCCTCTGGATGATCATGTTCTCTGCAAAAGCTGCAACGCGACCAGGGTTCAAGCTTTAACGTCTCACATGACCACGGAATTATAAATTTATAAATGGCCTGTGTTATACCAAATAAGCAAATGGCGAGTCCCAATTTATCTTACTGGTCCTATTGTTTCTGCTCTCCTTAGCGACACTTTAACAAAAACATTCTGATCGGACATAACGAATGGGACTGTCAGACACATACTCGCTCTGCTCTTCGTTTATTGCAGTTTTAATTCTACGCCATACTAAGTGTTATCAATGTATGGTAGATTGTAATTTATAAGATTCTCTTCTCCCATCTTCCGTATCTCTAATCGCATTACTATCTCTTGTCTCATATTTAAAATGTGTCGGCAATTTCGCAGAAAAGAATTTTTACCTTCTAATGTAAAACTCTGAATTGTTTTCTTATGGATTTAATCTATTACGACAATTACTTCTTTGAGATCGATAACGATCTAAAACCGTCAATGGAGAGCACTGTGGTTTTATTGACAAACTTACAGTACATCTTTTTACTGTTTCTTGTTAACCAGAACTCTCAAGTAACTATTTCATTACTCGATATTGAGTGCTACTCTGTGATATTAAAAATGCTCTACGGAGACATAAGTCCAAAAGTCCTAATGAAATCTGATAATATGGGAATATTGATAACAGCCACAAAGAACAAATAATTATATAGTTTGGCCTAGTACTCCAATTTTTTTTTTTTTTTATACAACATTTATATACGAGAAATGTTTCCATTGGAATACCTTTTATTTTTTGCAAAATTTTATATTTCTATGGCCCTAGAAATTGTTAAGTAACAGTTAATTAATTAAATCGCAATTCATTTAATTATTTAAGACTTGAACAGTATGATAAATATTTGCTCTAAATGTCTAGAGTTTGTTCTATATAAGAAATTTGTAAGCTTGCACTTATCTACTATTGCACTGTTAGGTTTTTAGAACTCATGAAACTAGAAGATACATATGTAATGAAATTAGCAGCGACACCGTAGTATTATACACAGATCGAATACTTGCGTATATAATTATTGATAATGCAGTAATTGATTACAAGCATAGAACGTGATTCCTCCTACTTAGTAATAATTGATTTATTATAAAGCTATCGACTGCTTTTATTATAACGTATAATTCTATGGATCAAGATGAGAAATGAATTGAAAAGGAAATTGATGACTTAGATAAAAGAAAAAAATGTATATTATTTTCCCAGATCGCTTATATGCAATTAAATACAAAAAGAAAAGAATGAATATCAGAAGTAGTAAAGCCATTTATATTTGAATAAAATACTTATGCAATAAAAGTATTTTCAATACATTAATTTGACCCTGATATTGGTAGGATATTTTTAATCCAACAATCATATTACTCCTAGCTGCTGTATATTATCTTAATAACGTATTACAATAGGACTCGCGAAATACATGAATTTATATATATAAAAAATAATTCATTTCCTCGTGTATCATAGGTATCAATTTACTTAAAGAATCTATTACTGTTGTAATGATCGTTTTATTGCTCATTTATCTATACAAATTAGAGTTGTTTGGCGTCAATGCTCCTAACATTTTCTTCAGTAATTTTTCATACGAATTACTGCCATTGCCGTGACACCTAACGTACGAAGTATTCATTTCAACAGTAGTTAAACATAACATAACTTGTTCTTTTTCTGCTTTCTGATAGAATATCATTTTATGTAAGGTCACAGACATAGAATTCGTATTATATGAATGACTATCTGTAGAATAGATTATATGCATCAAAATATATAATCTACTCGAGCATTACTTCAAGTATATTCATTTAATTAACCCACAAAGTAGTTAAATGTATGTAATACAGTAGACTTTTTGTATAGAAATGTATCTCATAGAACGAGGCTTGCCAAATAGCCATCAGCTACACTTTACTGGCATCTCCTCGGTGACTGTATATATATATACAGGGTGTCCCAAAATTCGATGATAATCTCGACGTAGCGATAATCCGGGACAACAGCAGGCTACGAAAATGACCTTCCTTTTGTTCAAAAGTGCGCAGTTTTTAAATGGGAGCCGGTCAAAGTTCACCAATCAGAGTGCGGCTACGATGGAAATAGCAATTATATA